>JAUZNK010004153.1:0-26705 GCA_035046665.1 Euphysa ruthae | reverse complement strand
TTACTTACTTACTTACTTACTTACTTACTTACTTACTTACTTACTTACTTACTTACTTACTTACTTACTTACTTACCAATTATTTTAATAACCACACTTTTAAATGTAAAAAAGTTACTACAACAAGTGTATATAAATGTACTTTAGTTAGAAGAAAACGCCCTGAAAATCTCACCACATTTCAATAAACGTTCACAAGTTACAGATCGCATCGTTCTGGAAAAACACATTCTGTAAAAAACAGCGTTAAGTATAAATTTCCTAAATTTACGGACTGCGATTACAGGTTTGTCAACATATGTTTGCGTATTATTAATTTAGTCTGATTGAAACTTACACCAACTATCCGCGGTACGAGTGCACTTTCAATGTCTTCTTTTAGGGTCGGAACAATGAAAAAGAACATTACCAACAGCATTTTTCATCGCATAAACTTTTGTACCTGTACATTGTCTAACAGCAATGCCATAATAGTTGTGAAGTTTGTTTATGACTTTCAATTAAACGTCATTTTCCTCCAAAGCTTTTCCATCTGAAATTTTTTCTTTATTCAATGCTTTCATTTTCCTTTTCGCCCACCAACTCTCTTTTGGAATTTTTGAACAACAACCCAATTATAGGGATCATTTTTTACAATTTCATGGTGAGATTTCGAATCTCCATCTCCGATTAAATAAAGTTTATTTTTATTTTCGCCTGCTTTTTTTTTTCTTGCGTGTATTGTAAAAATTAATTAGGAGCTCCAGGTCAATTTTAGAACTAGCATATTCACGCTCTTTTTGGTTCTAATGCATTCTACAAAACACAGTGAGTTCAAAATGTGATTAACCAGGTCCGTAGCACTTTCCGTTGTCGAGATATCGTCGGGTATTTTGTTCGGATGAACCTAGGGTAATTTTTGAAAAATTTCCTTGATATCTGCTATAGATATTTTGGGAAAAAATGTTTAGGGGAATCAGGCCAAAAATGGTAAGCCGCTTGGGTTCCGGCCACCAATCTGTCCCAAAGCGGTACGTAGCCATGATTTTCAAATCTTTGCTCCCTTGTATAACCCAATGATGATTATTTTATTGTCGGTACAAAGAGAGTGGATTGTACTAGGCACATGCATGTTGAGTTTATTTGTTAAGTATATGCTGTTGTTATGAAGGGCTTGAGAAATGTTACGTACGGGAAAATATTGAAAACCTCATAATGAGCAAAATATTAACTCAACTTCCTTAAAAATACATTTATGTATGTATGTTATGTTATTGGGAAATACTTCAAATTCATTATCAAAAAAATGGTTTTTTCACGAAGTTCATTTAGTGAATTTAGCTCAAATCCCTAGCCTAATTGGGCATGGAGCCAAGCTAAATTTGCTCACTGTCAAAAATAAGTACCGTACGTAACACTGTTTTGCATTGCATCTCCTGAATATTGTTGTTACCCTGTATAGTCAGTCTGCTTTTATTTCTTTTACTTCTTTGGCTTTTGTTATGTCCCATTAGACCATTCTTTAACCCTTTGATAGCCCCATATATTTTTTATTATAGTAGCCATAAGTCCACTAGGAGGTGGTCTCTAAATGTCCCTTTTTCTTCTTTACTTCTTTTTGCTTATCACAAAAGAACAGTATATGTAAATTTTTTAAACTATTTTTAACATCGGCTTTTACAATGAAATACATTATATATTAATTAATAAAAGATAACAGAAAATCTTTGAAAATAACATTTATTTGGGAAGTAAGATTTTTAGGAAAAACTGCAAAGCTGATAGTCCAAGAGTTGGAAACAAGATGGTTACATCATAAGTTACAAAATATCAACTGAATTTGTTTAGGGAACATGTATTAACAGAGAAACAGAAGCCTGCTATGTTGAGTCTTGGGCATTTGGGTGGTATGGACCCTACTTTACCCCCAAAAAGGGCCAGATATTACTTCATAAGTTTCATGGCAAAAAAACTTTGTGAAATAGTAGTTGATGTTACAAGAAATAAAAACACGAAAGATCAAAATTTTTGGGGCAATCACGTGGCAGATGGGGTCCGCATTCCGAAATAGTCCCCGAAGTTACGTCATAAATTTCATGCACAAAATTTTGCTAGATGATCACGATGAATTTACTTAATCATTTTAAACAAAGACAGACCAATAAAGTTGGGGCTTTTCTTTTACAGATGCCCTACAATGTAACGCCCGTAAGTTTCCGTAGGAAGTATATGCTTGATAATGCTGAGACAAAACGACATAGATAGTTCAGTTTTAGTTTCTTTTTGTGTATTTTTTTTTTTCAAACATGGCTTTTAGGCGAAAAAGCTCAAATAGGTAGTGTCATGTATATATAACCCACATAAAAATAGATTTTTAAAGTATTGCAATGAGATTATTTCTAGACTTCAGTTGTATATGTAGCAAAAAAATTCTCTATTACTTCTAATTTATACTGAGCTAAATAGTTTTTATATTCTTTCCCGAGTTTTAAGATTTCGCTTTGTATACTTTTAGAAATAGTCAAATGTTTTATTATCTCACATGAATATTTTCAGCAGTTTTTATTATATAATGTTCTGGATGTGAAATCATTTATTTATCGCGTGAATTATTTATATTTTCTCATGCTGGTCTACTTTCCATGCAATTATTCTCATCGAATCAATCCAACTCAATTCTAAATTAATCTTCTCGACTATTAGTTAAAGGTACATTTTACCTAGATTTTTTTATTACACTTTTGTATCAAAAATCAGCTAGTTTTAGGACGTGACTAAAAACCCCATCAAAAAATTCATAAGTGCAATCCGCTAATCCTATATTAGAAAGTATAAAAATTATAACCAAGAAGACTAATGAAAAATTTTAAATTACAGTTGTAAAATAGGATTTTGTTAAACTATAACATAGAACACAAAATGATTGTGGAAAAATATTTACAGGTTTTACTAAAGTCGATATGATCTATCTATTACGCTATTGAAAAAATGTACTTTTAATACGTATCAATTTTTATCATATATTTCTAGTTTACGGCCCCGCTCCTAGGGAAAAAGCGATTAGTATTCTAATTCGAAAGTTGTTTATCTTTACTATTGTTACCTATCTTTATTAGCTATTGCCCTCGAAACAGAATTGCCATCTTATACGCGCGATAGAAATGAAAAGGACATTAAAGGTACGAAATCGTGCTTTAATTTTAAATGTTACTGTTATCACTCTTATTTTTACTGTTACCACTCGTATTTCTACTGTTATCACTCGTATTTCTACTGTTATCACTCGTATTTTTACTGTTATCACTCGTATTTTTACTGTTATCACTCATATTTTTACTGTTATCACTCGTATTTTCACTGTTATCACTCGTATTTTTGCTGTTATCACTCGTATTTTTACTGTTATCACTCGTATGTTTACTGTTATCACTCGTTTTCAGTAAAACAAACAGCCATAATAAATAATAGAAAAATTAAAACAACGTGACATGAGTTAATAAATTGTTATTTTTTGTGCTATGAGTCACTTTTTACGTACTCAAATTGTTTCTAAATTGATTGGACAGCTGAAATTGAACAAAAATTAGGATAGCCCAAAGCAATTCAAGCCTAGTCAAGTAAAGCGGAGCAATAAAGGTTTACAAGGAATAAATTCTGCCTTAAGAGACAATATGAATCTATTCTCGATGATTGATAAAGATAAACTGTATAGCATAAGCTCAAGTAAAGCAGCTAGCCCAAAGTTAGAAGCCTTTTTGCTAGAAATAACAGGATAATACAGAAAATCTGAAAAACAATTATATCAAAGAATGTATTGCTAGACCAAAAAGATTTGAAGAAACAATAAAAAGATCGGCTACATTTACTTTTGCTGATGATGGACAGGTTGTTAAAAGAAAGAAGAACGGTAAGTGTGAGCAAGCAAAAATAGAACGAGATGTTTTCGGCCGACTTCACTTTTTCACCCTTTTTCTCTCTACTTCGCAATATGTCAACATTTTGTCACTCTAAAAGGTACTTAACACCCTTATTTAGACAAGGATGTTCTTCGAACTTTTTGTTTCCCTAATGGTTTACACCAACACTATTTAATGAAAAAGTTCCCCATAGTTTATCCTTTCCACTGATTATGTAGTTTTTTTATATCCAAGTCTGCAAAAGTAATAGAATGATAAAAATTCTATTAGGCTTGTGTATCGGGCATATTTTATGAAAGGACACCTGACATCATCCGTTTTCTTTCTTTCTTCAAAGATTTTAGTTTTCAACCTAAAATGATTTATGAAATAAATGAATATTTCTCTTGTTTTGGTGTCATGTATGCTGTGAGGCAGAATGAGTTAAAAAGGAGAAAAATTTTACATACAAAAACTAATGGAATAATACCTGTTTAGCAGTAGACTGACTTACAAAAGAATATATTTATTTTGAAGATTCATTAGTTAGTCAAAATTACCAATCACTTGTGAGTCAAGCACTCAGCTTTATCCTTCTAGGTCCGTGTTCTGCACTAACAGGGTTACCTCTTGTAGGTTGTGGTATTTCACCACGCATAGACGGTTTGTCATTCACACACAGAGAAGCTAAATGAGGATCTCTTGATGACCATTAGCTTGCGTGTCACGTGGTGCTGGAAAGTAGTTATTCTTTTTTCTGCAATACAGACAATATTATAAGCGAACATACAGCGTTTCATAGGTGGAGTGGTGGTATAAGGTAACTGATGGTATATGGTAATTGTAGATAAATTTTTTCGGCAAAAAAAAAAAAGTGCTGTGATATTTCAAAAATGGTCGCTCGGAAGATTTAGACTGTTTTAGTATGGAAAATTCTCAAATTATTGGAATAGATAACTGAAACTTTTGTTTTTAGGTTTTATTATATCACCAATTGTTGTATATGGTTGTCAGCCATTGTTTGTTTTTGTGAAGTTTCTAAAATCTGATTTATGCTCCAATAAATTTGGTTTCTAGTCATCAAAGTTTAATTTTTGCAAATAAAGTCTTTCCTCTTCACCCTCAAAAATCTCTCCAACTTATATCTACGGTATAGAACTTAAACCTTGCATGTACTTTTTTATCTGGCTTTCTATTAATGGATGAAAGTCCTATCTAGAGACATAAAATTTAAAAAACGTTTATTTTCTGTCTGATACCTATCATTAATATTTCTCTTTGAATTAAAACAGTCTGAATTTGAAAACAAAAAAGAAAAAAATTTGGTAGCGAAAGAGTTAAGCTGTTTTAAAAACATAAACGTGACAAGAAATCGGCATTTCCCAAGAACATCCGAATTTTTTTTTTTACAAAATCAAAAACCCACCCTAATTGTACCTATACCTCCACCTAATTTGCGTGAACAAAAATTATTAAGCTTATTCTTGAAAGGTTAGCTTAATGCATTTTTAAGTGAAGCAGATAAATTAAAACAGTTTTACATACAATAAAACACAATCAAAATGTTTAAACTCACATATCTTCGTCAATAACAACAAAAAAAAAAACTGACTTCAGATATCAACGGAAAGCGTTTTGTATGAACTAAAACTAGGTTTCAAAACCAGAACGTCTTATATAGCTTTTAATAGGTAGGTTTTGAAAACAAATAGGGATCACCGTCATCAACCGAAATATGTGGGAATATATTCAAGAACGCCAGTGTAGCTTTTATTTTCCTGAGCAAAAAGTCACTTGATTGAAGTGCCTAAAATAATATTTTTTTTTGCTTGTTTGATTTTTGTTTTTCAAAAATTATCTTTAAAATTTATTTGTCAAAGACAGAATAAATACTTACTTACTCTCATGGCAATAACTTGTGTGTTTCGTGTGTCCAGCTACATTTCTGACAATTCATATCTAAAAGAACGCACGTTCCCTTCTTTTTTTTTCTAAATTTAACTGGCATGAGATTTCACAGGACTGACAGTCTGGACAGCAGGCAACCAATTCAAGACAGAATTGAAGTGTAAATTAATAAATTAAGACGTATGTATTTACAATGTTTACATAACCATGTTGAGATACGGTACTGGTTGGCTCGGGCCCGGGGATATTGGTGGTGGTGTTAATGGTGCCTGGGCATGACGTACTAGTGCTAACATTTATGCCAAGACTTGTTGACGTGGCTATATTATTTTGAAGAAACCAAAACATTTTCATTTGAAGAGGGTAATTTATTTCCGCTGAAGGCTCGCTTTTTAGATCACCTTTTAATGCATCAGATTTTTCCATGATTACACTTATTTGTACCGATGCAATTTAGAAGCAAGCAAATGATACAAATCAATTTAAAAACTAAAAAGAAAAAATGAGATAAAATTACATTCTTTAATCTTCAAATTTTAAAAATCCTGCGAAAGGAAATTTTTGGCTATACGTGGAAACCACAGGCTTTTCCTAGGGCTTAATAAAAATATACATACCCTGGGTAACTTTTTAATAAAATGGCTGTTAGAGAGGAATGAAGTGTAAGAATGTGTAACAATTTGGTCATTTCACCTAAAAAAAATAAGGTCACCTACTGTTTTAAAATCGAAATTATCACTATTCACAATTATGAATTTGAGAAATACATGATGCACCAGTTCTACATACTTCTAAAGTACCTAAATCAGTTTTTTAAAATAATCAAAAAAAAAATGCAAATATTCACTAGTCCACTACTCTAATATCAAATAAATGTGGTTTATTTTTCTGTTATCCTCTCGAACGAAATTGCGGGAAAGTCCAGTAAGACTTGTGGGGGTTTATCCGGGAGTAGAGGCTTATTTGTCAAAACCATTTTTAAGGGTGGGGCTTCTCCGGGATATAGGTTTAATCGATCAATTACGGTATTCAAAGAAGCTTTTTCTAAATTAATTTTAAAAACCGACACAAAGAAATTTTGTCTACGGCAACACACGATATAAACATACTGTTGAAATACGAACTTGTTGGTTATTCTGGATTTCGAACAAAAATTCGTCTAGTGTCTAGCAAAATTAAATTGAATCTACTGAATACCAACTCAATATTTTTTTTAGACAAGGGAGATGAATGCTAGTGAAATAGTTACAAGAGAAGCATCTGCGAATATTCACAAAAATATCCTCATTTCGTTAAAACAAATTAGATGTTTTTGTTGGGAAAAATAATTAGCGATAGATAATTTAAAATGCGTTTTTCTTTTTAATCGAAAATGTAAGTTATAGAAACAGAAACCAGAATATGGTAAAAAAATTCACGTGTAAATCGCGCTTGCTCAAATGTCATTGCGCAAGCTTTTTCTTAAATATTTCCACAATAATGCTTGATGAGCAAAAAATACGAATGCCGTTGATACAATTTTTTCTTTTACAAAAATAGTTTTTAAAAAATAAACAACAGCATATATATTAACAATAGAGCTTGATTTAAAAAAATTTTAAATCATAAAACTTAAAAAAATCAAGACACTTTAAAATATCGTCAAATAGCTTTTAAAAATTAACTACAATTGTTCTATCATCTCAAAACTTTTTAGTGACTCCATAAGTTAAAATATATTAAAGTCTATTTTACACTATGAACTTTAACGGGATCAAAATTTTGTGCGTTGTTTAGTGGGTAAAAAACGTTTGAAAATTTAGTACATATTTCTCTGCGATTTTATTTGCGACACATTCTAAAATTTAAGAAGGACTTTATAAATCCCAACGAAAATGATTCCATGGATGTGCTACTGAAACGACGTGGGTATAAACTGCAAAGGGATAAACTTTCGCCTAAATTTAATTTCTGTCCTTAGCGTTCAAATCTGAGTACAAATCCTCTTGAAATGTCCTCATGGAACGGATTTGTCTAGGTACAATTGGAATTGGAAACAGTCTCGATATAAATATTTCTGCTAAACTTGTTTGCATAAAGAAGTCCGAGCACGAATTTTCTTCATAAAGAGGTCTCAGTATGAGGTGGTTGAAGGTTAGGAGGCGTTTCTTTTAAAACAGTAATTTGTTCTTTCAAGGCGCGTACCTAAACACAGAAAGAAGGTGAGAGTCGTAACCTAATTTTTTAAATGGGAAAAGTGCAACCATGCTATTGCAACTATCACAAACACATGTTTATTTTCCTATAGTTCAGCTATTAATTTTAAATACAAAATATGAACATAAGAACTACTGAAGAAAATTTTCTTGGGTAAAAGAAATAGAATAAAGAGAGTTCTTTAAAGGCTTAAGAAAAAGCGACTTATTTGCTAAAACCAGTTTAGAGAGTAAAAATTTATTCGGACGGGGAAATAAAACGATTATTACGGTATCGAAAAGCAACATTTTTAGATTGAACGGACCGTAAGTTCTGTATTAAACAAGCATTATTCGACTGAGTACTATCGGTAGAAATTAGGAAATAAAACTTGACCAGGGTAATCTACAAACATTTTAGTATCTCTGTTACGACCTACAGCAAAACCCACCATTGGGAAAAACTCACTGAGGTTCAGAGGAGCTATTTTTTGGAATAATCTTCCTAGTCATATAAAAGAACTCCCGTCTCTTTCATGGAAAGTCACAAAACAGTGGACAACATTTACTGTAAATGTAAATTCTGCTCATAATTCTGCATTTTAACATTTTTCTTTTATTCTTTATATTTATGTTGTTGGATTTAATTAGTGTTATTGTAATTTATAATATATATCAATATATATTTTTACTTACTTACTTACTTTTACTTATAAACATAACCTTACCTGGAGTTGATATTTCTCAGCCATTTGCACCAGCTGTTGTTCAAACTTCTTTAGTCGACTCGCATGTCGTTTTTTTGCTTTTTCGTATGCCGTAACTAAAGCGCCATTAGCACGTTTTAAATCGGCTATATACTCTGCAGTTTGTTTATGTCTTATTTCAGAGTTTTTTGTGAGCTTTTCGAGGGTTTCAACTAGCTCTCGTATCCTCGATTTCAAGTGTTGTTCGCTTGCTTCATCGGATGGAAATTCATCAGAGGAAGGGTACTTTGGCCCTCCTTCGTAAGGTGTATTAGTACTATGTGTACTGTTGCTGCCCACTGATAGAGTGTCGTCTTCCTAAGAATAAAAAAAAGGTGGGTAAATCTGGTAGTTATCAGTTTTTAAGTTCCATAGTTAGCAGGGTTGACTTGAGACGTTTTTAAAAAGCACAACATTATTCACAGAGTTTTCATGCGACAGATATGATTTCGACTAGATCTATAATAGACTTTATTAGCACAAATTCCCATATAGAAACCCTCGTGAGGCAAAGAAATTTTGGTACGTCTTTATCGATAGAGAATTATAACAGTTTAGGTATGCACAAATTTCCAAGTTGTTTTTTTTTAGATTTATGTGAGACTAAAGTAAAGTTAGAAAAACCTGATCTTAGTCGTATTATATAATACTCAAAAATATCAGATATATACTATTCAAATGTATATTTGTATTAAAGATGAACTCTCTTAATTCATTTGCAATTTCCGTGCAGATAAATTTATACAGCTGCTGTTCCCATGAGTTTGCTCGATTAAGATAAGTCGAGTCCTTAAAACAAATTGGTTAATCAAGTAAAAATACCTCATTCAAAGTTACATTAAAATTATTTTGACTGAAGGATGCAATGGATATTGAAATTTCAGAAAAATGAGTCAATCTTACCAAAAATATATTAATCTCAAAAAATTCCAGGTTCTATTGAAATCAAGAACAATTTGAGAATATTAGGAAATTCAAGTGCAGTTAAAATTTCAATGAAATTTAAAAGCTTTTAAATTATTTTTCAAATACAGTCCAAAACAGTCTAAAAGTCATAACTCAAAATAATAATAAGAAGAAGAATTTTAAAGGTATTTAAGAAGAACTTGAAAATTTATAAAAAAATATTTAAATATTTCAAAGTGAGTCAAACAAAAATTACAAATTCTAATGGTATTCGAGGACAATTCAAAGATTGCAACAAAACTCAAGAAAAATTGTTCATTTAAATTTTACCCACAACAAGTATTTTTAACTGCACTGAACAAAACAAAACAAAACAAAAGTTGGCTTTTCTAATAAATTTTTTAAAATCAGTAATATTGATTTAATTTTCGAGGGCACCTTTTTTTTTTTAAATATCCACGATGATATTTTAAATAACTCTCGTAGTGATGTTAGCATGGATATGTATGGAAATATTTCAATTACGTGAAATGCATAAGAATACAAGAATATTGAAACATTTAGTTATGTTTGAAATTTCATGGAATTTCAATCTTAACTGGAAATTCGTTAAGTTAATAGGAAATCTTTGTGCATATAAAAAATCGAAAAAATTCCAGAATTACGGCTGTCAAATTTTAGATTTCAGTTTAAATTTTTGGCATTCAAACTTTACAATTAAGTAAAAATCTAAACAAGAAAACAAGTTTTCCCTCAAAGAGTAACAAAACAGTTACTTACGCGCTTATTCTTCTTTTCTCTCATTATTATTTTGCGCTTTTTAATCTGATCTTTGACTTCCGATTTTAAATGCTCTATATGCACTATATAAGCCTGTTCCTGTGCTTCATGCGAATTCATTTTCAATTCTAAGGCACGTTTTTCCTTTTCAAGCAAGTATATACGGTGCTTTAACTCGGCTCTCTCCTCTTTCAAGGATTGCATCTCCTGCAAAATAACTGCTGTTTCTAAGTCTATATTTAACTCGTGCGTTCGATCGGAATGGTTATCGGATGTGCCCGTGCGATCTTCATAATCGTGAACACTCTCAAGTTCAACAACAGTCCCTTTAAAAGTGTCACGCTCCGTTTTTAAAAATTTAATATATTCGCGAAGCCTGTGTTCTTCGTCCTTAGACAAAGTGTCGGTGTGGCCAGAATTCTGTGAACTGCCTGTACTTGTCCGACTCTGATAACTAAGCTCATCCTGCTGTTCATCAACACTCATGGCTTCGTTTAACATGTTTTCATACTTTTTATCAAGTTTATGTAACAATAATTTTGCTTGCGTTTCCACTCCTTTACGTTTGTAATGAGAACTTTTATACTCATCATCAGTGCCGGCGATATGTTGTTGTGATGATGCAATGGAAGATGCTAGAGATATATTAGAATGTGAAGATCGTGTTGACGTCAGTGATTTAATTGTATCAAAATTACTCAAGCCTGAAGCAGGAGGAGCATTACAATCAAACGCTGCTTGACAATTAGCAGCGTACAAGTCAGCTTCGGTTTCCTGAAGCTGCAGCATAACTTCGTAGGTTTCAATAATCTGCTCTGTGTTCTGGACTGCTAGAGACCAAGCAGTACTATTTGATTCATATTTCCCACAGAGTAAGCTAAGGCGCTCTGAGTTGTGCTTGCTTTCGTCTAAGTTTAAGAGTAATAGGTCGTTTTGTGATTGCATATGTAACAAGCGACTTTCTAGCCGCTCCATGTTGATATTGGCTAGATGAGAATAACAAATGTTATAGAACACAGTGATAATCAAGTAAAAATTAATTTATTTATCTCTTACTCGATAAATTTAGAATCAAAATATTATTAGAATTTTCAAGGTATATAAAAAAGATCGTGTAAAACATGTAATAGAAATTTAAAAGTTTCTTTGAGAAAAACTGCACCAAAGAAAAAATTATAATTTACATATGTATCCAGGATTTCGGTATAACTAATATTAGTACCCCTAAGGTAGATGTCATAATACTTAAACTTATGTACCTTCTCTTGTCTTTTCTTCAACTTCTGCTAAAAAGTGATGCAAGAGAGTCTTCAAAACTTGATCAAACCGTGTGTATGTGAGCAGAGTGTGGAGGAGTGTTTCAGGAACGCGACCACGCAAAATGCGTGCCTTAAAAAAAGGTTTCAAATGATATAGTTAAGATCTTCCCGGCTAATTTCGAATTTTATTTTTCAGGACATATATAGGTAATATTTTAGTCATGCCACTAACATAGATATACTGAAGATTGTTTATATCACAAAACTTATAATACAATGCTAACATAGAAGCACTGAAGATTGTTTACCTGACACAAATAACAAAACTATGAGACTTGTTGGAGCTGAAAACTTCAACTTTGAGATTTTATTACATTAAAGATAATAATTGCAGAATTTACATACAGGTAACTGAGAAAAACTCACCATAGTTTGTTTGACTTCATTTCGCTGAACAAGATCATCTTCAATAGATGATCCCAGATCACTGGATTCCACCATGTGTTGCCCTCTCCTCAGACTATTCTCAGGACTGATTGCATAGCCCTTTTCATTAAAGCCAATATAATTATTTTGCGGCAAACTAACTGTACTGTGCGCTGGAGAATGGTCACCTGGTGACACTGAGCTACACCGTGACACTGTAGGAGAGCGCAACTGCCTCTTGCTCTCCAGACTATTAGCACGCCTTTGAGAGGTTCTCACGTCAGCTGCAGAACTTGACGCTCTGTGCATTTTTGGTGAAAGAGTTCGGTCAAGATGAATAGATTGGGAACGAGAATGTCCGTTACCCGTAACTGAGCTATGCGATCCATTTGAAGTCACAGGTGAAGGCTCGCGTACCTTACAATCAAGTGAATCTTGTAGGCCTCGATTCTAAATTTTAAAATAAAAGTTAAAATGATTTGAACATTGGGTTGTACCTGACATTATTACAATTTATTTCTTCACGGTGGGAGACAATACCTTCCCATAATGTAGTACAAGAGGAATTTGTGCCTATGGAAATATCAGATCTACCAGGCAGCTTTTAAGTCATAGACACAATGCCACTTACAGACTGATACAGATAGTAGTTGTGAAAAAGAAAGAATACTTGATCGAAAAACAACTTAAATTTGTAGACCACCAAGCCATACACACCATTTTACTCAACTCAAAAAAGGATGAATATCCTGATAATGCATTTCCTAGGGATTTGCCCTGAAAAAATATTTTATTTTCTTGAGTCAATTAAATTTTCTCCGTTTTTTATTGTGTATGACATTTCCTTGAGGTAAAAATGAGTAATATCGTTTTCGTAGAATTTTCCCTGAGTTTTTCATTATCGTTTCTCACGTGTTGAAGAAGTTTCCAAACAGTAAATTTTTTTTTGCTCAAATGACAAACTTCCTAGTACTACATAAAAATTGGTCCACTATCAAATCTCATGAGTATACGTTACATTCGCAGATATAGACGCTAATATACTTTAACTAATGAGTGTAACAAATAAAATAATCTACAATCAAAGAATTATTTATAATTATATTTATATTATATTATATTATTTATATTTATATTATTTACTTGCCTTTATCTTTAACTTTTCTTTCTCTTCACGGATCGTAATATTTATTGTTTTGACTTCATCAAGTTCTTGTTCACACTTTCGTAACTTTGAACGAATGTAATTATTTTCTTGTCGAATTTTTGTAAATTCCTGCATCGAAAAAAAAAAAAAAATAAATAAATAAAAAGAAAGGAAAAAACATATTTTCGAAATTTTGACCAATAAAATAGAATTGCTAGAATTTTTGATAGACGGGAATGCAGTTGTAAAGACTCTTTGGTACATAACGAAAAAAAACATTGTTTTTGGATTATGGATATCAAGAGTAGAAAGTCATTTTAAACAGATGTTTTGTATTTCAACTTAATTGATTGAATAACAACAGCTGTTAAATTTTTAGATAAAAGATACAAAATAAAATTATAATAACAAATGATCCAAATATGAGTCAATAATAAACTCAATGCTATTGTCACATATCTTGAGAAAGAACATGATTTCTGGAACTTTTATAAAAGTTAAGAAACTTTCTGACTTGAATGACTTCACTGGTTTTTTTACATAAAAAAAGTGTATTTCTAACAAAAATAACCGAAGTACGATTTTTTCTGTTATTTTAAAAACAATTTGCAAAACAAGCTACAACAGTAATTATCAATGGGAACCAACTCAAATAACAATTGATAAATACTGCAACTCATATTAAGCAGTTTGGATTGATATTCACCTAACTGACGACTAAGCTTTGGATAAAACCCCAAACACATTATAAGAATACTCACATCTTCAACATGTGTTGTATTCCCTTTTTGGTACACATACCCTTGCACATTAATGTTATAAAGTTGCTTTTCCACTGAAGAAAAAATAAAATTATAACAATAATAATTACATGTATGTATGTAAGTGTGTATGTATTTACGTGTGTATGTATGTGTACGTAGTATGTATGTGTGTATGTGCATGTGTGTGAATGTGTGTGTGTGTGTATGTATGTATTCTGCATTGCTTATACAGAATTTGGTTGAAATTTTAATCACATATTAGACTGAATTTTTTTTTTTTTTTAAATCACTGATTCTCTGATAGCACGATGATAAGCTCCTTAAGGAGCTTATCATTTGCTGGAACTTCATGGGGTTAAATTTTGATAGCGACACCTTAATATGTTCAGATAATATCAATAGCTAACAGCAAATGTTTGAGAATTAAAACTTTTTCCAGAAGCTTAAACTAAAAAAACTTTGATTGCAAAAAAAACATAGAAGATTGGATTGAAGATTGGATTGAGTTAAAATAATAATCGCATTTTAGTTTTGCGAGATTTACATATTATTCCACCGTATGATTCTTTGTAATTTTGAAAACAATTTTGAAAAACGGATTCATCCAAATACTTATTTAGATCTTGACCAAGATTAAGTTGACAGGTTAGAGTTGAACGAGATAATATTTAGACCTCTGCAAAAAACATCCTGCTATATGCACAAGCCTTTGTTGGATGAAAAGACGATAGAATCAATATTAAGCCAGCTAAATTGCAAAAAAATAGTAAATTATTTACAGTTTTTCAGCACTGCGATATGCAATTGTTGTCACTATTGTGAAATATCATTCCATGATGAAAAGAAGAACTGGAAATTTAGAGAAAGTTTGTTATTTAATATAAAGGAGATAATATAAAGGAGATATATAAAGGGGATATTAGGGAAGGACTGATTTGGGTAAAGAAATTGAGAATACTCACAGGTTTTTTTATCCCTCTTCAATGCTTCAACTTGTTTCACGAGGTTATCCACTTGAGCTTGGTTTTGTTTAGAGTCATCCTAAAAATTAAATCTTATCTTAAATGTTTGCGCAAAATGTATGGCTCACAAAATTTAACATGTGCGTATTCTTTAATAATTTTTCAAATTCTTTCATGTTAACAAAGTTTTGATTGTGTTTATTCTATTTAAAACACAATCAAAACAAAATACACCAATCGTGAAGCTAGATTGGAAAGATGATTAAAAGTTTTTTTATTTTATTTTACTTTATTTAGTTATTTATTTTGTGGTGGAAAAAAATTTCTTTTCTTTTTCGTCAAAAAAGTTTTTGGTTTTACTTATGATTAAACTTTGCTATTTTGTGAATTTTAACCTACATAAACAAAAATACAAATGACATAATAGACGGGGAATTATTTTTCAGCATTTCATATTAACCCTTTTCCAAATCAAATGAGTAAACAGACTTACTTGTTTGACTACATCAATAGGCGACGCCACCTCACCATCAACCTTTAGCTTTCGATCTTCAATAGTTGATTCCAAAGCACCCAGGACACGTGACAGTTCTTGTGACAAATCATTTGTAGAACTTTCTATATTTTCAATAGTGGGCTTCCTCTCATCTTCTATGAGGTCATCTAGAAGGTTGTTGCCAACAGTCTCATGGGTGGTTGCAAGATAGTTAACTTGGTTTGGCCCGTCTTCTTCGAGTCTGTGTTCACAATTGTCGCATGAGCACTCAGAACAAGCATTCGAACCTAATATAAAACATTTATAATACGATAAAAACCGCACACAACATCAAGAAAAAAATTAAGGAGCTGCATTAGTGAAACTGAGAAACCGCAAAACACGAAAAACATTAAAGTATAATTTTTTTTTCTATTTATAATAAATAAATAATTAACAGCTAATTAATAGTTTAATGATTTGATAGCTTTCTTTTTTACAATTCTGTTAAGACAGCAGTCTGTCCTAATTCAATAAAAAATTCAGTTAAAAGCACACAATGGAGAAGAATATGAACGCAATTTTTTGAAGGTCTTATTGGGTATTATTGAATACATATTTTTTTCAAATATTTTCTGAAGAATTATTTTGCATACATGAGTATTTATATCAAGACAAGTAAAAGAATGGCTTAAATTATACAAAAGATATAAATATAAATATATAAATAAAGCTCTTAAAATTAATGTAAAACCCGAAAAGCAGAAATATCCAGTTGGTTAAACCTGTATATTAGACAAGAGGGCAGCAGCAGCAGCAAAATCAAAAAAAAAAAAAAAAAAAAAAAAAAAAAAATGCTTTTAAAAGACTGCAAAGAAAAGCTTGCTATTAACTGAGATTAAAATATCTGTTTTTAATAACGTTTCTTTTTAACAACTTGTCATTAATTGTTAATTAATAATGCTCATTAATTAATTATTAATTCTATTGGAAACTCTTCAGAAAAAAAGTCAGTTCATAACAATATTTTTCGGAAATTCCATGAATTTAACTTTTAATTTAACAATATATATCTTTATAGAGGTGGGTTTTATGCAGTGTCATCACGTTATTGTCGCTTTAAAATATTTTAATTACTAGACATATACTAGAGGTATACTAGAGGGCATGTTTAGAATGCGTGCTTTAACATTTAAGTTTCATTGTAAGAAAAGTTTCTAAAACCAAAAAATGTTTAAAATATTTCTCAGGACTGGAAACAATAAAAAAAATTCTTAGTGTAAATCGAAAACATCTGTTGATAGCGATTTTATTTAAAACAGAAACAATTTGAATTTTCAAGCCTTAGTTTGTCAACTAATTACAAATCGGTTAATTTGTCAATTAACAGCTATCATTTTAACCATTAAATCTCCTAAAAGAACAAGAAATAAAATAAACCATTACCATCAATGATTGCAAGGCTTAAAGCGTTACGTATCCTAGACCACAAAAGATTTCCTTTTGTTGACCATGACGACCGTTTGGAGCTTCGCAAAGAAAAGTTACTTCGATCAGATGATCTCAGAAGATGGCTTCGTTGAAAAGAGTTACTATGCTGGATTGGTAACATTCCTTGTTTTATACATAGCTACATACATGTGTGCTTTGCTACCAAACATTCAAACGTTCTCAAAATTTCTAATGAAACTGGTCAATAAGTGCGTTCATTTGGAACAAGATCATAGTTGTTAAATTATTTTTATTTATGCTATTAAATCCTATACAAAAAATCCATCTGTTTGTATTCACAAATATTTAAAAATGATATAACGTGCTCATTATTCATCATATCTAGTAAAAATCTTTCATTTAGTTGATTAAATTTTAGGTTTATTGTACTTTTACAAAGATAAACATAGTCCACTTATCTCTCAACTTCATTTGAGGAGAATTCAAACTAGCTAATTTTATCAAATCATTCGTCATCAATTATTATCATTATTTGTAATTTTGTTCAAATATTGAGGATGAAGTGATCTTCTCCAGATGATTTCTCGACTTGTATACATGTGGAGTGCTTTGAAAAGGTCAATAAGGCAATGAAAGATATGAAAGTATTACTCAGTAAACAACAACGAAAATAAAAGCCTCACTCGAACTGCTTAGCCATTAAAGTTGATCAGGTATGCAGAGGGAAAAAATTAAATGAAGCAAAGTTTAAAAAATTAGGTGAATTAGGTTTCATGATAAAGGAGGTCCAAAACTGAAGGGTGTTAAAACTTCACGCCCGATTTAAGATTTCATGTTATTTTAAAGAATTTTGCACATGAGTACATTCCTTATTATTATATATTATTATTATATTACTTAAAATATACAGAATTTTAGAAAATGAAGAAAATTTTACGGTCCATCATTAGAATAAAAAATATGGCAAATATACGAAAGGAGTTCTGTTATACCATAAAGAGATTAAGCTTTTATGTACCAATCTCGGGCCAGTAATAATTGAAGATAAACAGGGAATGCTGCAAATGCATGATTCCTCAAAGTTCCCTAAAAACCAAGAGCCCTTCGACCTGAAGGGAAAAAAAATTCTTTTATCCAGAACAAAAGATTTTTCTGATTTTTTTAATTTGAATGTATTGATAAACTAGCTATCACTGATCCTAGAAAAAAAAAAACAATTTGTTTTTCTTTACCATATTCAATTTTCTTAAAGGTTCAATAGCTATTTCCAAAAAAACAACATAAACAACAAAAAACAAACATAAACACAGCAAAAAAACAACAATAACAGCAAAATATTAGCCTTATTTCTCAACTGCAATCTTGTGACAGCTAGTAAGTATTGTAAGTGTACAAAACTCATTCATTCTTAAAACAATAAAAGCATGTATTATGTTTTAAAAAAGTTACACAATCAACATATTTTATGCCTCCATAATTTAAAAGAAGTCACACTATCACAAATAAAAGATGTCACACCACTGCTACTACTACATTCAAATAACTTTTGCATGCCTATCTGTCATGTTTTGTAATATAATACTTTGTTTTATTTGTTCATAAGTATGATCTCCTTCTTTAGTTAAAGAAAAAAATTTTTAATAAACAAAATAGACTATTTTACAATCCAACGCAGATTAACAACATATGTTATTTCTTTGTAAGGAACTTATATAATTGAGCACTTATTTTCAACATGCCCATGAATGCTTTGCAGATATTCACATTAAGAAAAATTTACCAGGAGGTGAACAAATCATTTTTTTCTGACAGGCTACCTGAATGAATATGTTTTCTCAACGCTGGTAATTCAAATAACTTTCATTATTCTAGTCCAGCTTTATATTTTTGTTGTTAAAAAAAAAAAATCTTAAATAATTTATTACATTTAGAGTAAAAATATATTTTGATAACTAACTTATTTATGTGAAAATACTATATTGAGTAACTATTATTTATGTACAAATATTAGACACTGAAAAAAAACAAACATACAACTATATTATGCAATGACATTCCTTACCTTGTTCTTTTTAAACAGAAAGCATTTGATACAAAGTGAAGAACATCAAATTTATAAGGAAATACCTACACTTATCTCGATATAAAATCATGTAAACCCCTACAAAGAGATCAGGCTGTTAATTTAAGAAATATTTTTGTTGCAGGGTATTACAAAGTTTATTTTTGTGGGCAAAGCTAAAAAGGGGAAAAAATCTTTTCAGGAAATTTAATTATAAGTGTATCATTAATAGCCATAATACCCTACCCACAACTAGTATTTTTAATTTATCGCCTATGGAAAAATTCAAGCGCGTAAGTATAATACCTTGTACTTCCATATCTGATGTCGAAGTTGAACGGGCATCTTCTTCTTCTTCTTCATCTTCTTCTTCAATGATTTTGTTGTCATTAATGTTGTTGAGTTTACGCTTGAGTTCCGCTATTACGCTTTGAAGCTCAGTGATACGCATTGTCTAAAAGAAACGAAAGCTGTTACAGACCAAAGGCTTAAGAATAAGAACAGTGGATTTTAAAAACAACACTGGATATACAAATGCAATTATTTAAAAATGTAAACAATTAAGCCAAAATAAAAACGTAAACAAAATAAATGCTCCGTTTGAACTTATGATTAAAACTCTCAAATCAAAAATATTTCAACCTGAAAATTCAAAAATTTTTAAGTTTTTGAACCTTTCTCCTTACTTCTCCAGCTGGATTTTTTCGTTTACAGGTTTTACAAGTTGAAAACCTTGATTTTTTTACTATTAGGTAACAAATGTAGCACTCTTTTATCTTAGGATTACACTAAAATTGCTTCTCTCTAACTAATAAATCCCTTCCTCTAAAATATGTCACCTCTTTGTAGGAACTAATAAACAATAACTTTAGTTATTCTCAATTTTATTGTTTGCTATCTTTTAATAATATCAACAACCGACCGATTAATTTCTCATACCAATGAAAACTGCTTACAATTAAAAAGCTTAATCCCTGCAATATTTGAAACTTTATATTTATATATTTATATTTATTTCATTTTATACTTATGCCTTTTTTTTAAGGCTCTTTTATTTCATAAAAAAAAACATACTTGTGATTGAAGCTTGTCTTCAAAATCGCTTTGCATTTTTTGTCTTTCATTTTCCCATTGTGATTTCTCTTTTCGAAGTTGATCTCGTTCTTTACGTACCTGCTGGAAGCGTTGTCGTAGCTCACAGATTTCATTCTTGTATTGAGTCAACGCTGCAAGGTGGAGCTGAAATAACATACTGAATTTGAGAAGCTTATCGGGAATCCCAATTGTAACAAGTTTTACCAAAAATATCATTTTACAACAGAATAAAAAGTTTATAGTTTGGTAAAATTTCCAAAACTGAAAATATGCCATGAAAAAAATAGTAAACTAAATATTACAATTTTTAATCACAGGAATCACAAAAATATATATTTTTTTTTAAAATTTGAAATATTTTTGCAGTGGTTAAGTCTGAATATGAAAATGATAAGCAGAAATTACAAGAACACAAAATCACACAAAATTACCCACAATTCCAAGCATTACCACAAAGAAAAAAAAAAAATTCTAGAGAAAAATTGCAAAATGGGTACAGAACAAAATTCTTTTGTCAGGAGTCCATATAAATGATATAGATATAAAATGGTAAAATTCCTTTAACTACAAGCAAAATTTAGACAAATAATTAAAGAATTCCAATAAATTTAGACAAACACATATTGAGGAAGGAATGCATTATAAATTACATATATATATATATATATATATGTATATATATATTATATGAGCATATTTGGGCTGAAAAACAGCTTCTGATAATTTTATTTATTCTCGGTATTTGGCCCAAAAAAATGAATGAACCTGGTTTTTTAACAAAACAAATGAATGTATTTCGTTTGCAACAAAATTAATTAATGTGGTTTTGTTGGACAATTAAACCATAAAAAAAAAGAATCCAAAACCAGACAGTGTGACCACACATGAAAAAGAAAATACCACATCTTACTTATTATCAGTGTCTAAATCTATGCTCAGACTTGACACAAAACAATGCTCAGACTACACTTGAAATAAAAAAATCAGAGAGAATATAGTCAGCAACAATTTGAAAACGCATTAAGCAGTTTTAATGTGGGTTTGTAGTTGACAACTTCCTGAAGTATTTAATGCCAATTGTTATTTTTTATATTATTTTCAGCAATAATTTTTATCCGTGATAACACGGCTTTTCAAACTTTGTTTTTCATGATTTTTGTCATGCAACCATTTTTGAAAGTGATTCGTGTTTATTTGCTCTCTATTGGGTATCCTGTTGTATATTAAAACAGACCGTTAAGTATTATTTGACTTTATGTCCAATTGAATATTTTTTTGAAACTTGTGTTGTTCTGTTGAGAAATGTTCTCAAAGATGTATTGAAAAATTTCCTGGCATATTTGTGGATAAAATAAGAAATTTGGAAGAAAATTTGTGTTACCATGTCCAGAAAATTTGTGTTGTCCAGAAAATTTGTCCAGTTATACTTTCATATATTCTATTGGTTTAAAATCATATCTATCAAAAAGTTAGTTTTTAGTTAATTTTGTATTATTAATTTCAATCAATAGTTAATTATTATTTATTATTGATTATTTTTTGATCTGTAATAATAAATGATATATAAGGAATGATATTTATATTTATTAAATATATTTATTTATATATTCTGCAAGAATATTTGAATACATTTTTCAAAAGTAAAATAACACCTAAGCAAAAGCAATAAATAAATAGTATGAAATACTTTCCGTTACTTTTTACGTTACGTTACCATTTCGGTTACGGAAAATTTCACTATGCCATTGTGGTAACCTTAGTCACTATTTGCTCGGAGAACAACTTTTAATGATTCAGCTTTATTAAAAATTGTTCTCCGAGCAAATAACCGGTTAAGTTATAAATGGAAGTTTATTTAAGTATTAATGAAATTTAAGAATCATTTCATGACTATGTTCAGTAAGCAAACATAAACGGTATATTAATTGATTCAAGGTACGGCTACTGGCATAGTTGACAAGGAGAATACCTTATCACTTAAGTGGTAACTCTTGAAATTGGTTGCTTTCATGTATTCCATACCCTTTTCAAATCTTTATCTTTTTTTTTACAAGCAAGAGTTAATACAATATCACTTAGTCAGTAATTCAGAATTTATTCATAGGTTTAAATCTCTTTTGAATTCAGACAACGTCACAATCATTGTTAAACAGTACTTGCATCTATACAATTGTCAAGATACAACAACAAAATCTAATGCATAAAACAAACATGGCTTGGATATTTATAACATCTATTTTAAGTTTGATAAAAGTATTAGCTTGATGTTTACGTAGTTTTAATGATAAATCCAAAAACAAATACTGGCGGCTTTATCATAATCTTCATAATGTTTAAATGTTTAAATTCATGCAAAATTTTAAGGAGGAATCAAAATGAAAGGATCAAAATAATATATTAATATATAATAATAATTATATGTTTGATATTAAAATAATTTAATATCAAGGAAACCATTAAAGTTTTTGTTATTACCAGACGGTCGTGCACTTTCACTGCCATAAAAAGCTTTCCTTACTGAAGATGAAAAAACTTAAGTTGTCTCAACTCAACCTAATCATTGTGACAAAGAATTCTTTTTTACTTAATCTCAGAACTTACTCTTTACATCATTGCGGTTTTCTGTATTTAAAAATAAAACGTATTTTTATTCGAGAATGATTTTACAAGTCAAAGCTATTTCTTCAAAGAAAAATTTCTTCTGTTAATTTTGGAGGTTAAATTTTTTTTTCAACCTCATAAAGAAGGAATTTAAAATATTTCTAAAAATAAGGAATATCCTAAAATATTTTGAGAAATTAAATCCAAGTGGTAAAGGAAAATTACTTCTGCTACAGAATATCATTTGGAGATTACGATTACAACCTTTCCAGCCTTTTCTTAAACAATTGCAAATTTATGTTGAAGCTCAAAGAAGTCAATTGTTTTAAAAAGATTTTTATTAATATTTGTGAAGAGCTTTTCAATACCTATGCTAACAACTAAAGGTCTGACTCACAATAAACAAAAATAAATGACCTCTATTCCAGATAATACTTTGAAAATATTCACAACTATGCCAACAACAGTTTGAAACAGTTGCATACTTAAAGGCTATCAACCATTGAAATTCTTTGCAATAACTTCTTGCTTGCTCATCAAAAACTTGTTTTTAGCGAATATTTTATCAAATTTAGAAATCGAGAAACTGATTTTAGAAAAGTCATTTCAAATCTATTTAACATTTTTTATTATTAAAAATAGATATTTTAGCAAAAATTAACATGCTTTAGCTCTGTTAAATATTAGTCACCTCATGTGAGATAATCCTCGCTTAATCCACTTTAATAATAATAGTAAATAAATAAATAAGACGCTAGGTAAATACCAATATTGGTAAGTGTTATCTGCCCTTTGTCGGCTAATTACCCAACTTTTGTTATCTTTGTTGATTTTTGATATTTTGATATCCAACCATCTGATCAAAAACTCATAAAATATGACATATATTTTGAACAACGACAATGGAAATATTAGACATGGAGATTGAATTTTGTTTAATTGTGCACCTAAGATGTAAACTAAAGCTACTAGAGGTATAATAAAAGATCTTCATTGTATCTCCTCTTCAGAAGTCATACCACCTAGAAGGATTTGAAAATCTAAGAAATAGCCTTCCACCTGTCTAACAAGGTTTCCGGCAAAATATCTCAGGTCTAAGAGTGACAGGTTATTTGACTGACCCACATCTAACAGTTATAAGTAAATTTTTAAGCAAGGTTTGACAGATAAAGATTCAGGGCTCAAAATTTTGTTACACAAATTGTTTTTAAACTAAAGCTTCGGATAAGTCTGTACAAGTTGCTTCAAAGTTAGAATGGCCAAAACACATTTTGCTTTTAACATTCATTAAACTTTTATCTTTAATAACCGTGCTAATGCAAAGTTCTTTTAAAAAACAGTACTTCAAGTCCAGAGTAAATCCATAATCCAAAACAAAATCACATTTTATAATTTAAAATGCCACTGTGATTTGCTATTTTAACAGTATGTTATAATAAATGTCATAGAATTAAACAAACAAAAAAAAATGTTTTTCATGAAATAGGAATGTCTAAAAAAATATTTTGTCTGATTAAACTTGGACCATTACGATATTAAAGATCAGTTATTGTTGAAGTTAAGTACCACCCAAGCAGCTTAGAATGTATTAATAAAGATTATAAACATAAGTTTTTGTAAGCCAGATATGTAAAGATAAATCTAACGGCTTAACTTTGGTCAAGTTAATTTTACTGTTTTGCAGGAGTAATAAATAAAAATTAAGCTAAGTGAGTGAAACCATTCACTGTTAATTGGACTAAAATCTTACATATATCGGTCTATAATGAAAATATTATATTACCTTTTTGGACATTTCCAAATAATCTGGTCCTGTTGAACTCTCTATACTGGGATCTAACTCATCTACAGTATGACTTTTTGCATCACCACCACTATCAGCATTTTTTGGATCAATTATTTTTAATTTCTCAAGGTGTAACAATGTTTTCTCGTCTAAATAGTCTTCCATACCACCACTCTTGCGTAATGGGTTCACGTTGGTGTCCCACATTTCAGATATCTTTTTAATTCGTTCGTTGCTTGCTTCAATTTGAAGGTTTAAATCATGTCTACTTTGTTGAGATGTATCTGGAATAAGATTTTAAACACACTCGTAACTTTTAAACACTCTTAACTTTTAAACACTCGTAACTTGAACAAAAACTTGCTGAAAAATACTTAACATTCTCTACTGAATATTAAACATATGGAATAAAAAGTACTAAATAGTAAATACTAAATATAAACAATAATTAATATTATATCATATAAATATTAATATCAATATTATATAAATATTTATCAAATGCTAGAATAAAAAAATAGTAAATACTAAAGGCCTTTAACAGTTCAATTAAAAAGCCAATATCTTTCACAATGACACTGAATTTGAAAATGAAGTTTGACGTAATAAATAGAACAGTTTTCTAGAATAGTTGTTTGAAGTCGCCAAGGGAAAACACATTAAAAATCTAAAAGGGAGTCATTTCCATTTGCTTCGCAAGCATGTTTAGAAAATTAAGCATGACCAGTATAGGCCAGCTCAGGTTACACGTAAGTAGTTACGTAAAAAAAAAAATATTGATCATGTTAAGCGTAAGTTACGTTAAAAAATATATTGAGACAATACAACATTCTGACAAAAATTTCTACTTTACAATTCTAAATCATAATTTTTCCTTAAGACGAGAGCCTAAAGCTAGTCCGTTTGGGGGTATGGCAAACCATATTTCCAGAAAGTTTGCGGTGTAAATACGGTTTGAATGACTTACAATAAAATCTATGAAAATTATATTCTCCATAAACAATTTGGACCGTTCCCCCAATTTTCTGAGAAGTCTTTTGCAGCACAATATCAATCCAAAGAATTATATAAAAAATACAATCAAAATAAGTAAGTTCTATAAAAACGATATTCATTAAAATATATTTCAAAATACATTTCTAAATAAATATGAATTATTCTAAAGACAAATTCGTTATTTTAACATTAAAAATAAAGCGTTGTGTCAAGAACAGGGAACGTTTTGTGTTTTGATATTTTGATTTGTTAACAAATAATTGGATTAGAAAATTTAAATATTAGATTTTGTCTGATAATTTGAACAGACAATAAGATGAGGTATCAGACACACTCTGTTCACATCTGATAATTTTAAGATAACATCAAGTAGAACATATATTGCGCAGTTACAAATCCTAGTTTAAATGAGTAAGATTTATTCAATATTTAAACTATTTTTAGAAATGAGTAAAATGAATTATATTGCACACGTAAACTCTTTGCTAACTAACTATAAATATAATATAAATATAAATCCTTATAAATAGATAACTAAAAAGAAGACTTTTTAAATTAAAACCATTATTTATACAAATTACATATCAAATATCAAAAATTATGCAAAACAATGATAAACATAAAAAACAAAATTGTTCTATGTATTTTTTTTTAAACTAGTTCAATGAAATTTCTCTGGTATCAAGCAAAAATTCAAGCATCTGACAAATATTTTATCAGCTAAAAATGGCAAGAGGTGAAATCTTGATTGTGGCAAAAAAGCAAGAACTAGACGTTGGTATTCACATATTCTGTGAAGTTCTAAAAAAAAGCGCTTTTAAAAAAAAGCGCTCCATCGAGGTGATTAGGATCATAAATGAAAATTTAACATATTCTTAAAACAAGAAATAGTTGCACTTTAATATGAATTTTTTTCAAGTGCTTTTCTCTAAAATTCTTCTTGAAAAATGAAATCAACAGGTTAAAATCACCAGATACAATAATAAGAAATAGAAAGCCAAAAATAAACATACATTTCTTACAATCCAGTTAAAAACCTTCATGTTATTCTAAACTCTATTCTTTTTTTACAATTATAGAAACCAGGGCAACAACAGATACACAGTATCATTGAAAACATAATAAGATTTCTTAACATTACACTAATTCTTGCATCAAGCAATATAACAAATTATCACAGCTATAAAGGATTGATTTTATTTGGAAAAGGCACAGCAGGGGTATCTACATCACAAGAATAGAGTAATTAGTTTGATCCATTTTCTTAAGGGGGATATTATTTAAACACAGC
>JAUZNK010004152.1:0-10555 GCA_035046665.1 Euphysa ruthae | reverse complement strand
TATATGAGCTCTAGCATTGTGAATTATCATAAAAATTGGTATGTGATAAAATTTTATTATTGTTTTTCTTTAAATTCCAACAAAATACTACCCCGATGTCAATGATACAAATAAAAAAAATGGCTGCCCAGAGAACTTCAAACAAATTGAAGAGATCCTTGAAAAATGTAGATACTTTGAATCGGATGAAGAAAAGCAGTTTACTATTTCGGAACTTGTCGATAAATTGAAATAACTTCTAGAAACATCGTGTTCAACTGCATATACCAACGATCATTTCAAAAGGAAACTAATGCTGCATTTTTGGTGATGAGCTTATTGTGTAAAGCACCGATCCTTATAGGAATTGCTGTTCAAGTGCATAATCATTACTGTTCAAGACATATTATGAACACTTTAATCATAACTGGATTTTGTTCATCATACAACAAAGAATTTAAATTCAAGAAAAATGCTTCTACAAATGCTGAGAGTACGTTAAAAAGTCAAATGGACAAAAACAGTAATTATTACATTTTGTAGCCGATAATTTTGACCACAATATGTGCACATTAAAGGGTGCAAATACTATGCATGGGATGGGAATAATAGCTGCTGCTACAAGAGAACGTTTGATTACATCCCAGTTGAAAGAAAACCGGTTTCTAATGTAGAAGTGAATAAAATTACTGAAATCAAAATTCTCTTTTATTCCAAGAGTGCTGCTACAAGAAGAAAACTCATGTTCGAACATTTAATTCAAGAATTTGTTATATGTTCCAACCCAGTTGATATGCAACTTTTACATAACAAGAGTCCTGCTGATCATAGTGGTAAAGCTATGGTGACTTTAATTAATGATATAAGTGCAAGTGAAATGAACTGCTCAACACTGAAATTTGCTTCTAATATTGCTTATAAATACAATAGTCATAACATTTGATCAACCATTATACTGGAAGGCATCTGAAATAAATAAAAGCTCAGAAAATGGTATAATCAGAAAAACTGTGGTATTATTGGGAACATTTTATACTGTTATGAATTTGCTGCATGCAATTGGTACTATTATGGAAAACACTGGTTTGAATAATATACTTGAAGTGATTTACAAAGAAAATTTAGTTATTCACAATTAAAAGGAAAAGCTGTTTTACGGAAATTAAGACCACATTTCATTTTCTTTGTCTTTCATGTGGCAGAAAATATACAAACAATTCATCTGACAAAACTTTGAGAGCTAAATAAGAAAATATTTTCGAAAATTTGAAATCTATGGTACAAATTTAGACAACATTAACTCAAATGAATCATTTCAAAAGGTTGAAAAAGATTCCAGTAAAGGAATACATAAATTTTTGTTTGCGTCAAAAGTTGCTTCATTGTGGATTAGAGACCAGCACCTTTTCTACCTCATTTGATGCAGCAAAAAATAAGATTTTTGGATTTAATTTTAGGAGCACCTTTATTATTATTATTTTTATGAGAAAAAAAACTTTCTTTTACTTATAAAATACAATAAAACTTTATATAAAGTTTGTGTCGCAGACGTATGCATACTATTTTATGACTATTAGGCATGACCACCATTTGTTACTTGTATTAAAATTCTTATAACCAAAAATTGTTTCATTCATAACCATAGATAGCCTCATGAAAAGTTCCACAATAATGAATAGAAATATTCTTTGTAAAATATTATATTTATTTGCAGAACATTTAATGTAAACCAGGCTTTAACAACAGTGTTTATTTTATCACGGATTTTTTTGTATATGTTTCCTAATTTGTGATAGGCGTATTAATTGGTATTTTATAGAACTTAAATCAAAAATGAATTATACGAGTGTGAATGGAACATCTATCAAATTCTACAATTAAGTTTTCTTTCTAGGTTAGGGAAGAAACTAAAATACATCGGCATAGACAAGGAGCATTTGTACAAATTTAATAAATAACGACAATTATTTGATAAAAACTTATAACAAAATACATACTTCATTGAGATGTATTTCAACAAAAGAAGAGAGGGGAATATTTATGAGATGTCTTCATTATCAACAATTGTGAGAAAAATTCACAAACAAGCATACTGAACCAGTTTAATAAATTTAAGTTTGCTTCATTAAAAAATAACTTATTTAATTTATTAAAACATACATCCTTGTCTTTTAAAGCGCACATTCTGATGATAAACTCAATCATCTTCTCGCTGCCTTCCAATATTAAATAATCATGATGAGCCATCGCAATGATGCATTGTGCAAATGACTTGCAAACCTAAAAAAAAAACATTTGGTGCAATCATATCAGGTCAACGATGAAAAAGGGGTTAAAGCTGATAAAAACCTTGAGACCAACAAGATCAAAAAGAAGTTTTTGAATAGAAAAAGTAAAAACTGTATATGTTGGCAAATTCAAGTCAAATTGTGACAATATTGCGATACAGGGCAGACTTGACTTTTGTAAAAATACAAAAATGAGGAAGAAGAAAGAACGAACAATTTTTCGATTTATTTAAAGTCTGTTGAGCAATTTATGTAAATATACCACAAGTAAGAAAAATCCAAAAAAAAAAAAACATTGGGCCAAAAACAGATCCTTGCAAAACATAATTTTAAATTGTGAAACCTGTAAAGAACAATGTTTTCCAATCTTCAAAAATTCCTAAAAGGAAAGATCTCTCCTAATAATATTAGGGCTAAAGTTTCAAGTGAAGGTCTTTATTCAAACTTATTCCAACTGGTTTTAAATGAGTAATATCTATTATGCCAAAAGTAGATTGAGATGAGTCATATTTATACTGAAAATAGAAAAAGACCTATTTATAAATGGGATAGAAAATGTTTGTTGAAATAGTTTACAAAATGGTCAGAAGCAGGCAAGTAATATCTTATGGATTTGGGTCAAATAGAGCAATACCAAATTTAATTGTCTCATTACGTTTGATAAATGGTAATAACCAATGTAAATTTACCTTTAGGCTTGGGTCATATAGGATAATACTTAGAGTACTCAATAGTATCTCTTTTTTTGTTGCAAGATGATCATCTAAATAAAACAAAGAGAAATTTGGCTGAAATTTTGTTAAATACCTATAAAAGAGTGTCAAAGAAACAAAATTTATCACAAATATTGGAGTTTTATCCCAGAACATTTTTCTTTATTTTAAAAAGAACTTTATACAATTATTTCAACCCAAATTAAAACCACCAAATAACAATGAAAAAATAACATTTCTTACAATCCAAATAATTGTTATAATTGTTTAAAACTGTTTTACAAAACAAGACAATCCAAAAAGATTTTCCAAATAAAACAACTTTAATCACTACACACCAACCAATGAGTTTAAAAAGATTATTGACAAAAGCAAAATTTCAGGTTAAACCCAGAACTGTAACATTAACAAAAATTGATTTTTTTAATTGTAAAAATTGCATATGTCACCCTAAAAGATACCTGAAAGAACGCAAAAGTCTTATATTTGAACATCAAACAAATACAGATGGACATATAAATATCAGTTTAGTTATAACAGCGTTAATTTACATCCTCACATGTAAACAAATGAAATGCAAAACATAAATTTGATATTAAAAATCCTCATAATTCTATTTCTAAACTTGCACCAACCATTTAACAGAATGTAATACGAATTCTTCTAAACCGTTCTTTACACTTTATCCAATATTTTATGAAAGACAAACAAACAAACATTAAACCTATTCGTATAAAACAGTTTAAAGCTCCATTAAATGAACAATGTTATTAAATTAACTGAAAAAAATAACATATGAAGCTTCAGTAAATATTAAAATAATACTAATACGATGATATTATATAAATAATATCCTGTATGTATTCTCTATGTCAAGGATACGAAATTTCAGTAAGTCTTTCCAAATCATCTCTAGGTAACATTTGTTACTACCAGTTGGGTGTGCAGAAAATTTACTGCATAATTAGCTGGAAAAATTAATACCACTGATAGGCTTTTCAAAGAACCTGAATGCCATTGATTTATTGATCGACCCGGTCAACACCACCGAAGTGAGAATTGAATGACTTCGTGAAGATTTCATGACCATGTTGTTATCTTTGTCGGTCTTTCAAGTATCAACCATCACTGGATTATGGCAGATCGACAACATGTACACAATCTATTCCTTATTGATTTATCCTTTTCTGCATGGTACCTGCATTCAAGCATCAAACTTTCTGTGTTTGCGGTTTTATAAAATATAGCAGTGCCTATTTTAGGTAAAGCATTTACGACATCTTTACTTTCGATTGACATGGATGGCACTATATAAATAAGTTTTCTATGAAAACAGGTAGCTTGCAAGACAAGGGCTTGTTTAGTAATTATCCGTAAAAAAGATATGCCCTTTATCTAGGAACGACCTCATCAGCTCTGCCAGTCACGCTGTATTGTTTTTGAAAAACGATATATATATATATATCTCACATAACATAAACAATAGCATAAAATGGAAGGGGGTGATAAATTTAATAAAATAAGCCTATTAATAATTAATATAACACCCCTAGCCTACATGTTAATAGCAGGATATTATTTACTGAAAATATTTATCCTGTATAAAAATTCATAGTAACAACGGCCGAAATTCAGAAATTTAGTTTCTTCCTGCCACTAAAAATTAACATCTTTCGAACATGAGGCTGGCATATAAAATTCATCAATGCAAGTGCATTTCAATCAAAAGTAGAAAGAACAAGTTACCAAATACCGACCCTACTTTAAAGGATCAAAGATATTTAGCATATAACAATAGAAGTTTTTTTAATACATTAAAAATAAAAAAGGCGCTCGATATTTTGAGCCAAGGCAAAGCTTGATGAGAGTGTGAGGCGCGCAAGTGCAATGAAATGTCTCTCCCAGAGAGGACATAACTACTTTGCAATAACAAATAATTAATTAAAAATGCAATGGTAGAATTTCGTTCAATATCACAAATTTAGACCAGGCTGTCTGTTTGATAGAAACAAGCACAGGTGTTTGATATTTCTTTTCACTTTAATTTATTCATTCATTATGAAAACTTAAAATATAAAAATTCAACAAGTTGAAGCAAAAAAAAACTGCCAATGTAAAACTGTTTTTGCTGTCATACGCATTTGCTTTGGCAATCTTTTGGCAAGGCACTTTTTCCCAAATTGCGAAAACTGGGCATATGCATATCACCTGGGCAAAAACAATTTTACATCAGCATACACAAGATCAACATTTTGCTGCAATAAAAATATCCCAGTCATGGTCAAGTCTGGGTTTCTTGCACTTTCACTTTGATTTTGGACTAGTAAACGACTTCTAATGGACTGTAAAACTAACTTAAAAAATAAATAAATTAATTAATTGTTTTACCTGACGAATTTATAATGTGTTTTATAATAGAGATTGTTGCAGCCCTAGGTTTTTCTTGTGCTGATGTTTCCAATTTTATTTGAAGAAATCCAACTACTTTCTCCGAAAAATTTTGAGCTAAATTGAAAAGAAAAGGAAACTTCATAAATTTATGCCTTGAAATCAAAACCTAGCAGACTTTTGGACCGACATAAATAAAATTTCTTTATTAGAAATTATTTATTTAATCTTTAATCTCAATAACTATATTTTAAAAACATCGAACCACCCAAGACTCAAATTTACAATATAAATTGAAAACAGGATATGAAAGTAGAAAACTGCTCTTTAAATCTATATTTAATCTTGTTGTAACAGGCCTCAGTTACAGTAATTAGCATATTCATAAATTTTATATAAAAAATGTTCAATAATCCAAAGTAAAAAATAATGAAAGCAAATTAAGAACATTCAGAAATTTACTAAAAAAATTTCCATTATCAGAAAATTGTTATCAGATGCTTAAGAAATGAAAATGTGTAACCAACTTCTTTCCATTATAACATCTTATATAATACCGCAATATTATATATATATATATTTTTATATACTTTTATGATTGTCAGAAGATGCCAATCTATCACAGTGGTTATTCATTATTATCCAAAAATTATTTTGAAGAAGCGCTATCACAACTACAATAACATAATTACAGAAAAATTACTGAAAAAAAAAAGTTTAGAGAAAAAGCTGATATAATTCGAAATTTACCACAACCACATCTAAGAGGATTAAATAAGGAGGCTCATCTAAATGTGTTTACAGAAACTTTTATAATTCTGTTGCTACCTTGATTTATTTAATAACTATAGGTAAAGAGTATGAGTTTAGCATATCCAAAAATAAATATTTTGGTAGCATGATCATGTGGCCAGCGTAATGCTGTCACGAGTCAAACAAACAAAATACATATCAATCATATATCCTGCATAATTCATTTAAAAAAAAAAAAAACTATGGTAAAACAGTTAATGTAATAGCAAGCATGAAACAGTCAAGAGAAAATTTGAGTGATAATTCATACTACTGCTAGCACTTAACATAAATTTGAAACATAAATTAAGATGTTTAATACCTTTACTAAAACTTTGGACTCCCTTTCTACATAACATTGTAAAATACTTACCTAACACTTGAAAACAGCGAAGAACTTCATTTTGATTTTTTATTGACTGAGCGCTTGCATAGTCAGGCTCTGCACAAGCCTAAAAAATAAAATACAATAAAAGAAAGGAAACAACTTAAATTATGTATTGGCAGAAAGGTTCACCTTTATACAACCCTTCACCCATCATGTATGAGAATAATTGTTATATTCATAGAATGTTATGCCAATGGTGAACTCTCTGTCAAGCTCATTGATTTTTCAATCTACAAACTTGACAGAGAGTTGGTATTTAAAAAAACTAAATAAATCAACAATGGAAATTTTGAAGTCATTGTTGCTTCTGAATTTCATCAAATTTTTTATTTACTGTCTGACATCAACAATTTTCAACCCTGCATAAAAGATAGAAAACATGGCTGAGGACTACAAATAAAATAAGCACTACGTGACTAATGAAACCTCAGAATGAAAATTAACATTGTGAACAAATGTACCTAAAAGAGAAAAACTTGGACTAGCCTAATCTACGAGCTGTTTTTAAAACTATAATTGTAGGAAAATATACAATGCTGGACTGAAAAAAATTAAAATAATAATGATAATTAATATCATGTTAAAAAATTATATCTGATATTCTGTATTACATATCGCGGGCTATTTATTTAAAGGCCAATCAGAGGTTTCTGTTCCAGCTATTTAAATTGCATTTATGGCAAAGAAAGAAAAAGGAAAAAAAAAACAAGTTTAAGCAAAATGCAGCTTTAAAAAAAATTGGTTTTGGAGAAAAGTAAGAAAATAAGACAGACGGAAAAACACATTCATTTCATAGAAATTCAAGCACTGAGGTTCAAAAATAAGCCAGATTTCAGAAAATACTCACCTGTGCATGAAGTCCAGTCATTATTTGATCAAGCAACGGTAATAACATTAAGGAAGAGTCACTGCATGCAGCATTTAATACCATGCACAATGACTAAAACAAAGTCATGTACAAATTACTATGCACTAAAATATAATAGATTTATAGAATCTAATATATTTGTAGAATATTATTCTACATGGATAAAAAATACGAATTTTTGTCTCTTCAATAGCTAAAATAATAAGTTGAGATATAAAAACATGGTGTTCAGGCTCATCGTTTTTAGCATTTTACAATTAACCACGCACAAATTTGTTTACAAAACGAAGACCATTAGCATATTCTTTTTTTATAATACAATATTTAATATAATATATATATATAATATATATAATATTGATAGATATTGGTTTTTTTCAAGTGCTAATTTACCTGTATAATAGTAGTTGAAATGTACATTTATTTAAATGACAAACTACAGAGATATCAATACACTCAGTTAGATAGAAATAAAAATCACAAATAACCCAAAATCTTAAGTACTAGATGAAATAAATACTATGAAAACATTGAATAAATTATCACTTTTTTATAACCAAACATTTTATAAGTAGAATGGTGTTTAAAAATTTATAATTTAATGTATTTTAACAAGACCATATCAAACTTCAAAATTACCAGAATAATGAAGAATAGGTCCCTAGCCTTTTACTAATCTCCATTAATTTGCAACTTATATACTGATTGAAATTTATAGAAAATTGTAAGATATCATCTCAAGTGAAAAATTAACAAGAATTTAAAAAGCATTAAATATTAAAACAGTAAAAGCAAAGACAATGCACCTTCTATGTACTGATAAAAACCTCATACCCATATAACTAGAACAATAACAAAAAAAAATATTTCTTAGAAATCAATGCAACTGCTATCTTTTTTTTCTGAGAATGAAAAATGAAAGTTAAATCTCCAATCTTAGCCTAAAAACACAAGGTGTGAGTAACAAAAACCTTCATTTTAGGAGAACATAACACTGGCTAATTAAACAAAAAAAGATAGCAAAAGAAAAATTACGCGGAGCAGACAATTTTTAGCATGAGAAATTTCCAAAAAAGCAACAAAAAAGCAATCTGAGTATAATAATTTTTAAAATTAGCAGAAGGGATAAAAAACCATCTACTGATATAAATCGACAAAATATTTATTTCAAAACTCTATTTTGCAAAAAATTATGTGCAGTCAAGGACTTGATTTCATCCAATGAAATATAGCATAATGGATACTCTTGGCTGAGAGTTTAAGCAAAAAATTATTTTGAGGAAGATACACAAAAATCCTATTTTTAATAGTTTGCTGTCTAAAAACTACCTTTGTACCCAATTTTTAGAAGAAATTTCAATATGATTACTCCAGCAACCAAAGAGGAAATAGCAAGTCGATACAAATGTCTTGTTTTAAACACTTGCATCATAAGTGACATATGCATCAAATTGTTTCTTGGTCTGATCTGTTGTTGACATTACTCTGAAATTTGCTTGCTTTAAAAAATGGTGGGGAATTTACCTGGGGTATATTTTGCCAAACATGGAAACATTACCAAATGCAAATATTTTGTTACATTAAGCAACTATTATAATGCTGTAAAGGGCTTCAGTAAATTTGCACTGAAAAGCTCATTAGTTAAATAGTCGATTTTTCCTTGTGATTTGTTGCCAGGAAAGATATCTGAACAATAAAACCAGCTTAATATATTTAAATATCATTTACAGAGCTTGTATATCATATGATATATATTTCAGCTAAAGAACAACAGTAACAAAAAAAAAATAAAATCACTATTGCTGTTACTATTATTGTTACCAGGGTTTTGCTAAATTTATCTGTTGTCTGCCACATAACCGCAAATTTATGTAATGCATTTTTTTGATAGTGTGATTTTATTTTTGTTATGTTGCACAATCTGTTTCAGGAGGAATGTCATAATAGAGACGAAATATGTTGTTGGTATGGATTTTGTTTTGTTGTGTGTTAAAGTATAGAGATTTTAATCATCTTCGGACTTAAATATTTCACAAACTGGCGTATGTTTCACAGGCTTTATAGCAGGTCAATTCAAGGTAATAGAATGATGCTAACCAAAAAACAGCAATAACAACAATTTCCCTGGGTGGGAATTCTCCGGGTACCTACAAACTACTGCGGAGTTAGTTTGTATCCATTAAAACCATTATTAGGTGTTAGCTACATAATTCTGCAGTAATGAAGATCAAGCTTTAAAAAGAAAGAAAAATTCAGAGTCAACTCTCATGAAAAAATAATGTTCATATAATTCAAAGATAGCAAACAAAACTGTTATTCTTGTGCGTGTGGCCAAACCATATAACAAATGGAAACTGCTACTCTTTTGCTACTGGTCAGACCATATTCCTATTTATATGTACTTCCAATCAAATTACAGCATAACTTGTTTTCAATTGCAAAATAAGCTATTTGGAAATTAGGGTTTTAATAATCAAATTTTATAGTTTTTTTTTACCTCAGCTAACCTAGGTTATCCATTAGGATGTCCAATAACAAAACAAAAAAAAAAAACTTTGCCAGGGTATCACCTTTCTTTTTATTACACAAATAATTTGGCGTGATAAACAAATTTTTCAAAAATATGGATACACTTTTACAATAATGATGCCCCTTAAACAGTGCAATATATATATATTTTTTAAACCAACTAGGAAATTGCATTCAAGACGATATGAGGTTTGCAGTGTTTATCCATTATTGATTATATTTTTCAGGAAAAATTTTGAGGAAAATAAAATAATAATAATAATAGTTTGATATTTAACCATTGTCAAGGACAGGGATGTGTGGAGGGAACAAGTTGAAGCCTTATGTGCCACCTAGCATGAAGTGGATAGGTAACAGGTAGTAGTTTGATATTGAAACCCAGCCAATAATTTTATTTCTAGTATAAAAGTAAAAACTATTAAAAGGAAGCTATAAAATAACCACCTTTTATACTGGACAAAATATTAACCTGAAAAAAAATATTCATGTTTTAAACATATTTCTAATTCTTAAAAAATAGTCAACAAAAAGTAATAATTGTAAACTTTGGTGTCTACCTGTGCACATTATGCACATACGCATGCACACACAAACACACACACACACATAT
>JAUZNK010004151.1:0-10556 GCA_035046665.1 Euphysa ruthae | reverse complement strand
ATACGTAAATAAAACATCATTTGAGATTAACCTCGCAACATATACATATATATCACAGACATATGCTTAATGGTAATGGTATTTCTCTAGCATTAAGATGTCACCTTATTGTTTTAGGAGTTTTCCATGGTTTATCAAGATTCTCTTTATGCAACAGACAGAAATGAAACATTTGATCTTATTGATTGAACTCATATCATGCAAGTTCTTTTTTAAAGCTAAGTGATTACACAGCTTCTTTCGAGGAGCAAATAACAATTTTTTAACGTATCTTGTTTAGTTAAAAAAATATATAAAGCAAAATAACCCTCATCTGGAACATGCGAAATTTTTTTTCGATGATGAAGAATACAGCGCTGTTCATGACAATGATTAGCATTAATTTTTTTAATGACGTCATTTTCTTTATTCAGAAAAGCTCGCTATGCCATCTCTTTTATTTTCACAATGAGCTAGCTAACGGATTATAAGCTCAAAACGGAAAACAGCTGATAGTCAAAGAACCAAATAGATTATTATATCGAAATATCAAAATTTGCAAAAATAACTAGAAATATCAATACTTTGAAAATTTTTTGGTTGCATGTATTCAAAAAGCTATTTGGCCATGAGGTTTTAGGAAAGTTTTAAAATGCTTAACTCTCAAGATGATATGTATTTATTATATAAATGGAAATTTTATTAATTCAAATCAATTCTTTTTCAAATCGATCCATTCAATTCAATCTTATATTTAACTTAGTTAAATCATAGCACATGAAGTAAAATAAAAAGAATTATTTCAAAATCAAGGCTAATATATATTAAAAAATTATTATTTTTTTTTTTTTAAATAAAATAAGCGTAGTAAATGCATAAAATGACATTTTCTTAAAAAAATATATAATTTGGCAGTATTTCTGATCTAAGGAAAGGTTTTATTCTAAAATTAAAAAAAAAAAAATGAAAATTTAAGGAAAAGGAAAAGCTTACAAAGGAAAAGTATTTGTGGTTTTCAGATTGCATTTGTATAAATCGGTAACTAATATGCCAAAGTTTCTTGTTATTATTTTTTATATTCATCTTAAATAAACCGGTTTTTTTGAGATAAAATTTGGTATTTGCTCTAATAGACCTATTAATGGATGTAATAAATTTTTTTATGAACAACAAAGTCAAAACAACTCTATTCATACCGTCTTCTGTAACTTTTCTTAGGGAGAACGGGCATCCAGCTGCAGAAAATCTTCTTTGTACGAAATACTTATCTTTCTTCCACAAGTTATCAGTTTTAATATCAAAGAACGAAGGGTAATTGCTGGGTTTATCAAAATATTGAGGCGCTTTAAAACCCTAAAGATGAAACAAATGAAAAGCATGAAAAAAGATTGTAATTAATAATTTTGTCAAGATTCACTTCAACTTCAAATTTTTCTGTATATTAGGAAACATCATTGTAAAGTTTAAGTCTTATCATTCATATATATTTCATCTAATCAAACGGCTCATGGTGCAGCTTATTTAATAATTGATTTTATCTCCAATACTCCAATACTAGATGATAAACTAAAAAAAAAAAAGCAGTTAAGTCAACTTCAGTTTGAATTCATGTATGAGGAAATAATCATTGTAATATATATATATCTATATTAATAAAATGGCTTGGGATACTGATTATTTAAATATAATGGTATATTAAATATATACCATTCACTCTTTCTAGTTTGAATCCCCTGATTTTGAATATTTCCGTAATTCGAAAAAATTTAGGGTAAAGGTGGAAATTACATAAGAAATTCTTATAATTTACTTCCCGTAATTCGAAAACATCTATAATTCGAACAAATTTTTCTGCCTCTACGGCAAGTTTCTCCCTGTATTGGAACTGCTGAATTGGATACTACCTCAAAAATTCTCTCTGTATTGGAACTGCTGAAGTGGATACTGCCTCAAAGTTTCTCTCTGTGTTGGAATTGCTGAAGTGTATACTGCCTCAAAGTTTCTTTCTGTATTGGAATTGCTGAAGTGGATATTACCTCAAAGTCATAATATTTTAAGAGCCTTAATTATTGCGACAAACTTTTTGAACAAAACACAGAAAATTTGGAACTAGATAATAAAGCCCTTTGGGAATGTAGAAAAGCAAACAAAACAAAAGAAGCTGCAAAATTATTTGGTGTTCCAGTTTATACCCTTTCGACTAGGAAAAATAAGTTAAAGAATTCGAGGCTTTTCAAAAAGGGAGCGCTCCAACCTAACAGCTGAAAGTCGATTCCTATGATCAAGTCAGCAAATATTCTCAAATAGTTTACAAGGCTAAAAGCTGAAAATATCCCTATCAGTGGTTTTCTGGTCAAAGAAAATGCACTGCACTTTGCTAAATAATAAAAATTTGAAAAATTTCAAACATCATCTGGCTGGTTAGGCAAGCGGAAGAAAAGGTTGGTTTTGTTGTTTTATTTTCGAAGTTTCTTTTAAATACTTTTTGTTTTTTTGTTTTTTTAATTTATTATTATTAATTTTTTTTTTAATATGCATGAAATTTACCTAATTTACCTAGTTTTTCAAAAAAAAGCTTTCCAGATATTTATAATTCTGTTGAATTTATGAAGCAAAAATATAAAACAAGCTGATGAAGGAAATATTTTCAATACATTTTCTATTGATGGTAGGGGAGATATGGGAAAGTACAAAGACCAAATTGACAAAGCGATATTTGCATCGTTATTTTTGACACTTTAAACTAAATCTGAGTATTTGAATATCACCAAAACAATTTTTTCTCGAAATTCAACACACATGTATGTATCAAACATGAGTTTTAACACCATAAACAGAACCAAAATTCTAACTTGAAAATTGAAATACAAACAATTACTAAACTATTCTTGGGCGACTTTTTTTCTTTTGCAAAACAATTCAATAACTTTATTTGCGTATAAAAACAAAGATTACATAACTATAAAAGCTTAGAAAGTCTTAAAAGAGAATTTTTTTTTGCTAAGAAGATCAAACTTTCGCTTATGAAATATTGCCGCCGCATGTTTTTCCTTTGCATTTTTAGGCTATATTAATGTGTCTAATTTTTCTCCAAAAAATTTTTTGTTTATAAACATAAATGACCTGTGATGAAAGCTTAAATTTCATTTTTCCAATATAAATAATCTTCCGCTGATGGTTTTGTAGCAGCCATATTTATTTGTAAGAAAAAGAACATGCAATTCGAATCGTAAAACGGCGGTAGATGTTGTAGTTGTTATTCTCAATTTCCTCTTTTCTCTGTAGGTGTGATGTGGTGTTTAAAACCATTTCGGACAAGGCCAAATCGGTTATCGAATAAAGTACTGCTCCATGGCTTGAAATCACACTCCCAATAAAACTTTCCAGATATGCACTTGAAAATATCTCCAATTCGAGAGAATCTGGATGTTAGTCGTCGGCATATCTAAAAATCCAAGGTGTTTTTTAGTGTTAAAAACCTTATAATTCGTTACTGATCTCAATAATAGATTTAGATGTCGTGTGATTTGTTTTGAAGAATGGCCAAAGAACTCTTTCAAAATTTTGGTGCAAAAATTGCAAAATCGCAATAATCCTAGATAACTACCTTGTCCATCAAAACTTAGCAGCGCTTGAATGGATGGAACTGATCTTCCTTCTTCCTAACACAATATCGGGTGAACAGCCTATGGAAGAAGGTGCCATCCGAACTCTCATTGCAAGATATCTTTCCCAGGTGGTTAAAATAAAAATTACTGCTTGGAGAGAAAGGAAACCAGCTACCAAAATTTTCCGTTTTAACCACCATGATTATGCTTAGAAAAAGTAGGAGTTCCATTCCTAGCTGGCCATTCACAAATTGTTTCAAAATTTTGGGTCTCTCTGAAGTATCAATAGAAATAGATTTAAAGGATGATAATCCATTCGCTAGTTTGGAATTTGAAGTCTCGAAGTGATGAAAGAAAAATTCGATGTGAAATATTTTATTTCATTGCCTAAGAACTGGTCGATATTCACTTTGAGTGAAACAAACATCAATTTAATGAACGTACCGATGATGCCTAAGATGAAGATTATGATGAGGAATAGCAACAAACCGAATAATTGACCAAGTCAGCTTTCAATGATAGAGTGCCTTTACCATTCTTGAAGACTAGAGGCTGTTTTCAAGTTTTTATGACGATATGAAGAAAAGGCCTCCTAAATGTCCCGATTATTATATCGATCTGGTTAGCCTTTCTAATAAGAAACAGTCAAACATTGAAGATTTCTTCAACTGATTGCTACTGTGTGATTATTTTAGAAAAAAAGACCAAGGAAAAGCATTGTGGTTTAATTCTCTATTCTGACCATTTTTTCTCTATTTCCTGAAATCCAAATTCCTCTCCCTAATTCGAACTTTTATTACTCAAGTTCAAAGATTCGGGTTAGAGATGATTCATAAAATTTGAATGTGTCTAATTCGAACAAAAATATTTTCCCCTTTGAGATTCGAATTAGAGAGTAAACCGTAGGTATCATAAAAAGCTTATGTAGATATTCGTGTTTTAACAGAAGAAATTTCCTAATTTTTATTTTTCAAATACATATTTTAAGTTATTGGCGTGATAGTGTCAGAAATTTTCCTATACAAAATTATATTGAAAATAATCAAATCATTCATAATCAAAACCTTTAATAGAAGGTTTGACCGCTCATATCGAAAATCATCTTATCATATGACCGTGTTATATTACTGAACATAATCGTTTTCGATCAAAGATATACACAATTTTAGAAAATATTTTAAGCAAATCAATTGAAAAAATAAAATTATCTTTTGGTAAAAAAGTATTGATGCACTTTTTATCTTTTTCTCAAAATTCCTCAAATTTTATGATAAAATTCTGATAACAGGAATGAAAGCATTAATTTGCATTTACCCTGTTAAATTAGCTACATTTCAATTAGTTTTATGACCAACTATGAGAGGGTATTGAAGACTGTGCACGCTCTTATATTTACCTAATTTTGTCTTAAACCTGACCCTAAATTTTTTGAAAAAATTCTTTGACCAGGGAATATGAAAATCCATTTGCAAATAATTCTGCAATAGACATTTATCAACAGAAATTTATTAAAGAATTTTAAAATGATAATGGTCTAAAAATATAGGTTTTTGATTTAACAAAATTTTCATCCGACAATAAATATGTCGAATAGAGAGAGCAGTTTAAACGAAATATTACCCTACCTTCAATATTTTTGATACTTTATGCGATAATTCAGTGTGTTCTTCGTAGGTTAATATGTCCTTTTTTGCCGCCCATTTATACAAGCCAGCGGATAAACCAGCCGGATTTAGCATTTGTCTAGTAAACAAACCATAAAGACTTAACCAATGTGCTTCAAGCGGGCTAATTGCAGTAAAATATTTTACATTATCCATAGTTTGATTGAGAAATGGAGTTTCTCTTAAAAGAAACTTTATTATAGGAATCTTGGATTCGTCTGTTATTTTGTACCAATATCTAGCGTATCCAACATCATACTTTCGTTTTTTATAGCAGTGCTTAAAATGTGCAATTTTCTTTTCAAATAACTTTGCCTTAACACGACTTTTCAATCTTCCAAATATCCCCGTTTCTTCTTCAGGCTTAGGTAGGGAGGGTTCAAAACTGATTTCACATTGCTCTAAAATTTGATTTATTTACAGAACTATATAGGCATGATAGCAAATTTATTCTCAAGCTTTGTATAAGTGAGAGAACAGCAAAAAAAAAAAAAGTGTGAAATAAGGTGTGTTATGTTAGCAGAATAGTCGTGTCATCAAAATCATTTTATCATTCTTTAAGAAACCTGTAAAATAATGGCGCTGACGATTTTATATATGTTCCAGAGAGTTCCTGTACAGTTGTAAATAGTGATTTAAGTATTGATGTAAATGCTGAAAATTTTTCGTTTGCTTCAATTCATTTTTCATTACCGGAAAAGCCTTATCACTCAAAAGATTTTGCATTTCCGAAAATGTTTGGATCTCGAAATATTTCCTATCAACTTAATTGAAAAAAATAACAATTAACAGATATCTATATCTGCATTATGACATTGAGAAAGATTTGATGTAAAATATACATAAAAATACACTCAACAAAACTATAAAGACGAATGAATGACTTTAATTGCGTTATTTAGTTAGATTGAGTTATTTAGAAGTAAGATGTGTTTAACAAAAATGAGTAAATTTTTCAGCATATTTAGCGATAACTATATACTGATGTGTCAAATAAGGAACAATCATCCTCATGCAATCGATGGATTGATTAATGAAAAAAATGTCCAGTGGAGGACTTTTTTGGCTTCTAGCTATAAGCTTCTAAACATCAAAAGCTATACCATCGAAGGAGTTATCAAAGATTCGTTGGTGAGTTTCTAGCTGCCGATCCAAAACCTATGAGGTCAAACTTATGATGGAACGAGTAACATTAAGGGAAAAAAGTTGTTGTTTCCGTGCTATGCCTTCACTAAAGAAAACGGCATATATTCATATTTAAGGTCCAATTTTTGCATTTCTAAATAATTATATTTCGATCATTTTTAGCCTTTAATTTCAGGTTTGGCAGCACACACCGAAATTTAAACCAGCTATTTGTTTCAGGAATCAAATCTACTTCTAATTTTTGTACAGCACTGTAAATTCAAAAATTTTCAGGTATTGCAGAACTACAAACAACAGATGGAAATCTGGTGGGTTGTCTCTTGCAAACAGAAGTACAATCATGAATTAATGGTTGCAAAACCCATATAATGTCATTCAAGTTTTTTAAAGGATAAACTGATCTATTCCATCATAAATCATCTGCCAAAAGAACTTCAAGCAAAAGCAATATCAGCAGTTAAAAGTCAAGAAAGTGTAAAGACGTCTCTTGAAACATTGAAGAGAACACGATCTCAACTAAAAACTATTACGTTTTTTCCTATGGTGAAATAAAAGATAAATTGATTTCATTGAAGAATCATCTTCTATTTAAAATTTTTTTTTTTTTATATGATGCTAATGCTAACTAAGTTGGTAGAACTCAAAAATTTGCAGTTGATAAAGTACTTGCAATGTAATAACAATCTTCACACAGAATGAGTTTTGAACTTTTACGCCAAGATACTGCTCAAAATTTCTTGGTTTTCATAATATAGTATTTGTTTAAAATAGATACAAGTAAACTTAAAATCAAGCACAACAATCATCAAACTAAGTTAAAAAATAAAGGTTTTGAAATAATTTTTTAATGGAAAACAAGAGTCCACAAAAAAAAAGAATTGTGAGAAGCGATGATTTAATGCAATAAAATACAAAATTGAAGTATAAAACTAAGGCAAATATAAGTTTGGGAAACATTTAGATCTAATAAAGATCACAATCTCAAAACTTTTGCATATAAAAACAATACAAATAGTAAATTAAATACAAAAATCCGTTTCAGCTTCCTGTCTATAAACTGCCAGAAAATACCAATGCTATTAAATCAAATTTCCCTTGTCTCTGAAGCCTATACAACAAGTTAATAGTTACTGGTAGTACAGGTATATAAAGTTCGTTATGTCAATATATTAAGCACACATCTGATCAATTTTTCATAATTACCATAGTGAAAAAATCGATAAAGGAAAAATTGGTAAGATAAAAATACGTTACACCCAAATATATATAAAAGAAAAATAAAAATAAAAAGTCTAAGAAATTCAAAATCATGTTAAATTTAAATTTCTTTAATGACATCATAATTTCAAAATACCAGATGTCACCGAAGAAAATTTTTAAGGGAATGTTAAAAAGGCTCATTCTTATTCTAAAAAAAAAGAAGTTATTTGAGTTTAAATATTACCTTGCCAAGAGCATTCAGGTTTTGGTTTAAAAAATTTAAAAAAAGGATCATTGTTTTCAGATACATCAAGGTTATCTTCTAAAATATCAAATTTTTTCAATAAGCTTGGATCTCTGTTTTTATATTTATCCGTAGTGAAGTAAGAATTTATTTCTTCATCAGTCATGTCTTCCACAAAACCTACAAAATAAATTATTGGTAAAAAAGTGATAATAGAATAAGAAAATTATAAGAGCAGCTGAATATTAAAGCTAGGATCACATTAGCCGTATTTCATTCAATTTAATATCCCACTCAGATTTAAAAGTTTAAACTATTTTACACTATAATCACTCAGCTTTTTAACAAAGAGAATTTCAGAAAAACCAATATTGTGATATAGCGGCAAAGTACGTAAACAAATCAATTACTTATTTTCATTTTTAAAATCATTTCTTGACGTTTATCTCACCCCACCTTAGTAAGAATATACAAAAACAAATAAAATATCACTATATTTTGATGAAAAGAGGGGAAAAAATTGATAAGTCGCCTGAAAACTCTTCCATCCATATACACCTCGCCCCTCACTATATCTTATAAAGAGTATGAACTAGTGAAATAACTTGGGAAACTTTGCATTGGGATAATGTTAAATAATTTTCATATCTTAAAAAATGTTTAGAACTTACTAAGAGGTTTACATGTTCAGGGAGAGTAAGTTAGATTTTTTATTACTGATACTAAAGCCACAGATTACTTATAAAAACTATCAGAAGACTTTAAATGTTAAGGCAAAAATGAAAAGATTCTTTTGATTTGCAAAACGGTTATGAATAATTTTGGGAAAATCTTGAGAGTATTTTGCCTAACCACTCAACGACTTGAAAATTGGAAAAATTTAATTAAATAACTTTACCTTCACTAATTTCCCCAGTTATAGTTGAAATTACTACAAGTAGTGCCTGTATGGACAGCAGCCAAGCATCCATATTTAGTAGGTAGTTTTTTCAAATATTCTAAGTTCGAAAAAATAAAACCGACTTTACATCTGCCTTTCAGGATGATTGTGTTTTTAGAAAGATTCGTTCGTTAATCAAGTAGGAAGATATTATTTAACTGCTTGTATTGTTCCTATAACCAAAATATATTAAAAATATATTAAAAATATATTAATTAATTCCTTTTAAGGCAATAACAAAAAAACTAATAAGCCTAGAGAAACTGCCGGAACCCTTCTCCGAATTTGTTTTTAGAGCTACAGTTGAATGTGCATCTCAGAGAATATTTACTTTAAATATTTTTTTTTTTTCAAATTTGAAATGGTGATTAAAATTTTGTGTCATAACGCAGTTTTTTTTTTTTAGCTTCACCCCATTTTTAAATAAACGATTGTTAGTCTCATAAGTTGACTAACGCAAAAACTTTTACATTGCTCATTTCTCTATTATATTTCCCCCATGATATCTATAAATTTTTCTCGCTCTTCCTTTTTATAATGTCTTCATCTCCTAATTAATTACAAAAAATAAACCAGTATTATTTGCAATCGACAACACAGACTTTAGACTCGATACTGTAGCCGGAACTGTTATTGTTGCATATCAACTAAGAGAAGAAGAGAAAACTGTAAAGACATCATATTGCCGTTAAGATGTCATTTCCGGTTTTGTATAATTTTCTTTTAAACTGATTTCAACCATAACGTTAATTATAACTTTATTCGGAAATTCTTTTTGTTTTGACCGTAATCAAGACTGTAGTTCAGTATCACTCACTCTGATGATACATTCAATAGATGTTTGAAAAGCAGAAGAAGAAGAAGAAGAAGAAGAAGAAGAAGAAGAAGAATATATTTTAGCAAACACACCTATATACAATGAATTAATATTTATACAATAAAAGTAAATAATATTAATATGTACAGTAAAAGAGAAAATATAACGCAATTTTCAAAAAGTATTTCAAATGTTTAGCACGGTTAGCGATTTGGAATCCTTTTTAAAAATTGATATAACAAATGCGGGTTTTAAAATTCATGGAAATATTCCACTGGTCAACGAAAAGTTAAATAGTTTAGCAAGTGTGGGAGATATTTCAACATTTAGTAGAATTAAAATTTGCGTGGGAATGGTGTATCCCATCATTGGCAAACAAGAAGAAACTTTATTCTTGGTTACCAAGGACAACATAACTCGTCTTCCGTCAACTAGGAAAATTTTTCATTCTTGGTTGCCAACGAGATATCTCGTCATGAGATAATGTATTTACGTATTTCCAACGTATTTGAATTTTTTAATGTAGGGCCAACAAATAGCTGTTTTGGTTCTGGTGTACTTAGAGCTCCCGTTTGAGCTTATGAGAAATAGACGCTCAGCCAGACAACCATAAACTTTTCACACCGAATCGAATGCTACTCATGCCCTGAGTGTGCAATACCCGGAACTTTACGGTTGGGAGTCAGATGTCTTACCAAGTGAGCTATCCAGGTATAGTTATCCGTGTATTGGTAACTAAAATGAAAATACGAAAATAACATTACCGTTTCATGGCACGAAGTTTTCGTGGAGTTTCAATATAAATTTCAATTCAATACAATTAATCTACGATATTCCTTTTATCTTATTGAAAATACAAAAAAAATACATAATATATATATATATATATGTGTGTGTGTGTGGGTGTGTGTGTGTGTGTGTGTGTGTGTGTGTGTGTGTGTGTGTGTGTGTGTGTGTG
>JAUZNK010004150.1:0-10556 GCA_035046665.1 Euphysa ruthae | reverse complement strand
CGTCTGTTGATTAAATTGTTATAGAATCATTCACTATTCTATGTGTGGAAATGCTCCCTAATTTATCTTGGTTTCCTGAATATTCTTTATCCTGTGAAAATATCCAGAAAATTATTAAGAAATTCTAGATTCAAACCCAAAACATCTACTCTAAATGCCACATACATTTCCACCAGTATAAAGAACATTTCCGTACTTTTGATAATACATGTGTTTCCACCATAATAAGGAACTTCCTCATACTAGGGCTCTCGTCGAATTCTCCATTAGAATGTATCGATCAAAAAAAAAAATTTTTTTTTAACTGGAGCATATTAAAATAAGTATTATTCAAAAATATTTAGTTAGAAAAATTATTTTAGGTCATCACAGTCTGTATTAAAAGTAATTTATCTTTTTTTCTAGACTTATCTACTTGGCGTCATGTTTGGGATTAGGTTTTGTGGCAATCGGTGAGTTAATTATTATTCCCATGCGTAACATCAGAATAATGCCTTAACACAGCAAAATTTTAGCGCTGATTTGTTTTGACTTTTATGAAAAACCCAGTTAACTTGCTCTAGAACTAAATTACCTTTACGAAATTTCATTAATTAGGGTTCATTTACACGGGGTTACAATTACTTAATTTTATATATGAAAGAGTTAAGAAATTAAACATACGGATTCAAAAGATATCGTCTTTTTTTGCGAAAGCAAATAAGCCAGCATTGCAGCTGAAGCTCATTTGGTATTAAGTCGAAAAATTCTCTATAGTAAGGAAGGTTTTTTACTGACTCCGCAGATAGTTCGTGCCGAATTTTGGGCCCAAAGTTGAGGCGAAAGTCGAGCTGAAAGTTGGGATGAAATTTGAGGCGAAATTCGTGCTTTTTTTTTCATATTTTGTCTCGCCTCCCCATTTCATTATTAATAATTTTTTAACAGTAGAGAATAATTTAATCGAGACAATATTTTCTCTCTTCCTCATTTCTTTATTAATAATATTTAAATAGTAGAGAATAATTCAATTGAGACAATAGTTGCCAAATCACAACCAAATCGAAAAAAATTTCAAGAAGCTGTCGCCAGAGAATTTTAGTTAAACTTTACAAAAGAATCTTTAACATTCCATTCGAATGCTCATAAACATATATTGTTCTAATATTAAATTTCGTGTCTTTAAACGTAGCCAACTGTTTTATAAACAAGTAAGGTTAGAACGTTGCATTACTTTAAATTGAGATATATTTTTAATTTAAAACAGTATCTTTTATTTCATTTAATATAACAAATTAATTACAGGTAGCGTAAGAAAACTTGTTGTTTGTTGATTCTCTAGCAGTTTTCTTCTATCATCAGTTATCATATTAAATTTTAAACTTTGACTTATTGATGTATATGTTATCGTTAGTGCAATTTTTAACTTTGGCTTTCCAGCAAGATTATCATGCTTACGAAACCCTTTCTGTATTGATGCGATCATATACCCTATTTTAAATGTTTAAAATATAAAATTTTAAAAGGGACGAAGCCTTTGTTTTCTGGGTCAAATAATTTGGCAGCTTAACCAGCATGCATCACGTTTTAATTATAGATTCACAAAAAGTCACATGACCTCTTGTAGTTTACACAACAAAACTTTATTTTCACTTCACTTGAAATTTCACAAAGAACCCAATACACTTGCTCTGTTATCTAACTACATTTAAGAATTTAGGTGAATGCGCGTTTAAACGAGATTTCAGTAACATGATAATAAGTAATTAAGAGTTAAGTGGTTAAAATATACATGACTTAATTTCAAAAATGTTTGGTTCGTAATTTCTTTCTATTTAAATATAAAAACAAACAGCTTTGATTCTGTATTGTATGAGCGTATAAAGTTAAATTTGATTCTTGCTGATGCTGTCATGTTATAAATTAGTATTCCAAACGAATTGCAAGAGATAGTGTAAGAAACCAACATATTTTTGGAAAATTTAACTTCTGTAAAAAACCCAACAATATAGCTGAGTTTGGAGTAATAGTATATATTTTATTTTCAAAGGATATGAAGATGTGTTGTTTCCAGTATTTTGCGGCATTGCGATGGGTGGAAGTTTGCTGGTCGTTGCTGTTTACCAGGCAAGTATACTTTGCTATTTGTTATCAATTTATTAATTTATATAAAACTGCGTTTATTGAATCCCAGAAACCCTTTCCTATCAACTGTCACTTACTGGGTAAAATAAAAATAAAAATTTGAAAATACACAATAAAATTCCAGGTTTCAATTTTGTCGGACAAAACTGAAAATTTTATTGTTGATTTGAAAGTTTTTCGCATTAATAGGAATTTTAAAATATAATCATATATTTGTAAATCAATTTGCTAAGCACAGTCTACACTTGATATTTTAGGTTAGCAACATCATCTTCCGTCACGCGCGTTCTCGTGCTTTGTGTATTTTGCATGGAGCATTTGATTCTTCTTCAGTAGTTCTTCTTCTTTTCAAAGTGAGTTTATTGACTGATTTCTAGAGCAGATTGAATTAAACCTAATCTCATTACAGAAGCAACCAACTTTCATATAATTTTAGAAAGAAAAATGTTAGTCAAATTTCATAAAGAACTATATTCATATAAATGGACTATACTAGATTTTTTATTGTTAAGATGAGACGTCATGTTACCTGAAGAACAAAATTTTTTTCGATGATCCAGCAAAAAATCGCCATCATTAAAAGAAATATTCTTCGAAATATCCTTCAAATAGTAGTGCTTAACTATGAAAAAATATATTACAGGGGTTGCGGATTAATTTAGCCTTGCCCCTATAGTTTTTTATAACTTATTGAATAGGATCTACATTCCTTATCTGAAGTAGCTATAACATAAATTCCCTGAAGCAGTTTCGATATTTATGAACGAGTGTGTGTCATTGAGAAATTTTTATTTTGACCAACCCTTTTTTATGCCAATTACTTCATAAGTGACTATTGGATTTCCAGATAAAGGCGTAACGGTCACTTCCATTTTCAGGTGATAATAATAATTCATAAAGCGTATGCGAATTTAGTATATTTAAATTACCAGGAAGAAATTTCACATCAAAAGAATGAACATACATCTAATCTCTACTTAATTTTCTGCTACATTGTGCACCGGACGTTCATTGAGATTTCTTTGTTAAAATAAAAATCAAAGCCTAGATCACATTAAGAATTTTTAATACTATAAATCTAAGTTGTACTATGAACTCAACAAAACACTATTATTAAATTTCATGATTATATTCTAGATTATCTACGAAAGTGGTATTCAATTTCGAACAATCATGTATTTCTACGGTGGGATAAGTTTAATATTTTTTCTTATTGGAACCTTCGTACTCATACCCCCTATGGAGACATTATTTCAGTGGTCAGAAGAAGAGTGTGAAGTGACCGCACGTATTCATAACCATACAAGTGCTGGTCCCGACTTTGTGGTGCGTTCATTAGTTTGTAGAGGTGGTGGAAAAGGATTTGTTGCTAGTGCATCCAAGTAAGCAAGTTTTTCTCTTTCTCTCGACTTGAAACACGATGTGAATTTAAACTGTTTTACTCATATCCGAATAGAATACGATTTTCTCTGCAAATACGGAAAATCGGTTTTTGTATCAGTCTTAGATATGCTAAATCCTATCCTTCAAACCTTGTAGTACAATATTTCCCTTTAGTACAACAGTAACAAAGTATCTCATCACCGTCATTACTTTGTTTCTTTTTAGTTAATGTTATGTTCATTACTATTGTGTTATTGTATTGTATCAAGTCATGTTTAAGAGGAATATGTTAAATAGGTATATTAAAATTTCCTAGAAATTTAATACACGCATGAAATATTTTTGACATCCACCACTATCCGGTTTATGAGGGACAATCAAGTACTCCTAGTGAAAGATTTTTAAGGCAAAACAGTCAACCCTGGTGTCACTTTCCATTGTAAAGTTACTAAGCTAAGCGTTTGGTTTTGATAATAAGCAGCCTGGATTGTGAGAGTGAGAGAGTGAGCATGATATATTTGACGTGGGGAAAGAACAGATTGCGGAGACAATATTTCCTGAAGGGCCCATGTGGTGGGTCTCGGAGTACTTAGAACACCCATTTGCGATTGCGAAATTTGCTCAACCAAAAAATGCGACCAAATTAAGCTAGCGTTGCATTATGCAATGAGTTTTGCTCAGAAACTTAGAGATAACATGGGAGGTAAGTTTCCGCGAGAAATGGGATTCGAAGTCGTGAACTTTCGTTCCGTAGTCAAACGTCTTACCACTGTGCCAACTCCACATCGTTTTTACTAAAAATTTCTCTTGGTTGCGAGAGAAATTTTTAACCCTTTTCCAAACAAAGATGAAGCTTTCTCTTGTTACAATATTTGATTGTTGCATAACATAAGAAATGATAAAATAAGAAATGATAACATATTTTTTGCTTTATTCAGTTACGGCTCTAACTCACCAATATTGGCATCATCACCGTGCAACAGATGTCCATCAACACCTTACAATGAATACAACGCATATGACACGGATGAAGAAGAAGAAATATTTGAAGAGAAAACGCCATTAATTAGATCATACATTTCCAAATCTTTCTTTCCAAGAGGTAAGGACAAATGTTTCCTATAGCGCTTTTTTCGAAAAGTATTAAGCTAAATAAGGTTAAAGGAAAAACTTGTAACAAATGTCTGTTGTATTATCTGTGTATTATATTATACTTCATAGTTTTAAATAGTTAAGCACTGGAATTATTGAGCTTTCAGCCAATGATACGTTTTCATTATTGCTAACCAATGCAATAAATTCGTAAAAAAAAAAAAAAAAAAGGTAAAAAAAAAAAGAAAAAATGTTATATAATACATCTTGAAATAAAAGTAGATTAAAGGCTAGCGATGAAGCTGGGAAAATTTTTTTAAAACTTGCTACTTTGATTCTAGATGTGTTTTTACAAATTTTGAGAATTAAATAAAGAAATATCATGCATATAATTGATCAGGAATTGTGTTTACTGAAAAAAACTGGAAAGATTGGCTTGCCAATGTTTTTCTTCAACGTTGTTCATGAAATCTGTATTAGTATCTCTCGAGGTTAATGAAATACACCAAAATGTTTCACGTGTTGCAATTGCTTCATTTTTTGTCATCATTCTTTTATGAAATTAAAACATCATTCGTGTTTCTGTGTTTTGGAAACGATAGCTTATTTGATATATATTCCAAATAGGATTAGGATATGACGATGTTTGCAATTATACTTACATGGTGAATCTTTCTTTTTATTCAGGATCTGTACTTCGATCTATATTTACCTCATTATATCTGCTTGAATTGGTTTTTTTACTTGGATTTCAATTGAAACTGTGGTATTTTGTTGGATCATTGCCAGATTACTTGGTTAGACTTACTAATAACAATAAAGATGATGGTAAGAGCTTTTCAATGTTTAGTTTTACGGGTTAAGTTTTTTGAAGACAACCAGTCAATCACAAAAATCTCCGTAAAAAAAGAAAGATTATTCATAAGTAAAAAAAAGTTATCTTAATTTAATTAACTAACTTTTTGATCGTTATTTTACTAAATCATGATAGTTACCTGCAAATTAACTATAGATAGAAGTTTTGGCTTTGAGAGAATTATATTTTGCATTAAGACGACCAGAACCTGTATGATTTTTGTTGCATCATGAATTTATCTTGAATTCTCCATGGCATTAGATATAGCGAGGTATAAACAACCATGACATTAAATATAGCTTGGTATAAACAACCATGACATTAAATATAGCGTGGTATATACAACCTTAACATTAGATATAGAGCGTTATAAACAACCTTGATACTTATTCAATATTACACATTGAGGACAAGATTATCTGACATTATTTTCATTTTTCATTTATAGTCAGTTACTATATCAACCTGTTTGGTTACATACAATTTGGAGGTATTTTGGTTACACCACTTATTGGCTTGATATTTGATAAAGAAGAGTTGAGCGGTAAAGAAAACTATTTGACTCCTGCCGAAAGACGTGTTCAAGGACTTAGAGGAAGCATTAGCCCGTTCTTTATTACCAACGTTTTAATGACTGTGTTATGTATACTTGGATTGTTTGAAGAAATATATTTACAGGTGAGAAAAAAAGTTCAAATATTTGAATTGTACTAATAAATCTTTTCCAAAGTGGTAATGACACTTGGATAGCAAGGGGTTAATAGGTACAGTTCTAACTGACTTATCTCAAGCATATGTAAGTATCCAACACAACCTTTTGCTAGCTAATCTGGAGGCCTATGGGTTCTCAAAACGTAGTTTACTTTTGATGAAGGGTTATTTGAAAGGAAGTAAGCAGAGAGTAAAAATAAGCTCTACATGCAGTAAGTGGTTTGAGAGACTTTATGGAGTCCATCAGGGGTCAACTTTAATCCTATATATTTATATTTTTAAATTAATTTTTTATCTTTATTAATGATTTTTTCTTTTTGAACAAACTGAAGTATGCAATTTTGCTGATGATAACGCTATATATGCCTGCGATATTTGTGTTGATTTACTTTTTAGCAAACTTAAAGCTGAATTAACCCGTATATGCATTTGGTTTTCTACAAAATCCCTTGTCGCTAACCCTTCAAAATTCCAACTGATGTTTCTTGGAGAAAAAAGCGTGACGAAAATTTTATTTTTATTTATTTGCGGTAAAAAGATTGTTGCAAAAAACAAGGTTGGACAGTGAAGTGTAAAAATTGATAACAAACTTTCTTTTTCTAATCATGTTACTAGTATAAAGGCAAATCAGAAATTGTGTGCCATTGGTTCTCTGAGAAACTTTTTATCGATATCTCAAGTAAGGTTGCTAGTTTATGGCCATGTTCTATCACACTTTTCTTATTGTCGTCTGACATCGATGTTCTGTTTCAAAAAGGAAAAGCATCTTATAGACAGAGTTCATAAGAGGGCGTTAAGAAAATCTACAGAAACTTTGTTCTTGATGAGATGTTTATTATTGACAAAAGTTGTAGTGCGCACACAAGTCATTTACAGTTGTTGATGACTGAAATTTATAAATCAATCAATCATATCAGTCCAAAACTAATTCAAGGTATCTCTTTGAAATGTGTACCGTATAACTTTAGAAGTAACTTGTATTAAATCTTCCTCTCGCTCTTTCTACGAGCTATGGAACAAAATCATTCCAGTTTAAGGGCAGTCTTATTTGGAACACGCTCTAAAATTTTATTAAAGCATCTCCCTCTTTTCGAATCTTTAAACATCGAACTAAAGAATTGGAAAGGAGAAAATTGTCCGTGCAAATGTTTTATGTAATGTTTCTTTTGTTGGATTATATTAGTATTTACGAATATTTTATAATTGTTGCATTTAAATATGTGTTATCTAACGTTAAATAAATTTATTGAACTTAGCCTTAATTAAAGTTAGTAGTTAAAATCCCCTAATCATTCTCATCAAATTCTAACCATTTAAACCCCCATATTTACGTTATTTCTTAGATTCCGTGTTATATTCTTTACACCATTGTTCGAGGATTTCTCTACGCAAACCATGGTGCTTATATGGGGAGGGCGTAAGTAAATTTGCACATTTTTTTCTATCTTTATTTAAATTAATTAGCTAACTTTATAGTCAACTAAAAATGTTCTTTAGCTTATATCTCGGACAATTATTTAGATGCTTATGGTTCTTCAAAGGCACATTCCTCTAAATGGACTGAAAATATGTCTTATTACAATATTTTGTTTTAGATTTCCAGCATCACAGTTTGGCACCCTTTATGGTCTGGGCATATTCATCGGCGGGACATTCGGTATTTTACAGTATGCTCTGTTTAATTTAACAAACCAAGTATTCAGTGGGAATCCATTCTGGGTAAGTTGACGTTTTCACTCTTGAGAATCTAGCTCAAAAAGATGTATTTAAATACACTAAGTTAGCCAGTTTCATTTTGTTAAGGAATTGCAATTTAAACTTATAAAGTAATATTTATTTTTATTGAGCGTACATTTCGTGTCTAGATGTCTTCAGAAGTTTTCTGCTTTAACGAAGGAGAACGTTTTCTTAAATAATAATAATATAATATAAAATAATAATAATAACAACAGTGTTCCACACAGGTAAAGCTAAAAAAAAAGAAGAGGATATCAAGATCAATTATAAAAGGTTTTGCTAATAAAAATGAAGAAGTAGAGGTCTTAGTAAATGGCAGAGAAGAGTTTTTAACACATTTGTTATTTTTTTGGTTGTCCGAAAACAGCATTTTTTTTAGCTGGCCGCGATTTCTTTAAGTCCTTTTGATTTCAAATTTTGCATTTTTGAACGTTTACGAGAAAAGCCCGCCGCCAGATTTTCATTTTTGGACCGTCGTGTTTCGTTTAACAGACCAGCGATTGAATTTTTATTTTGTGTTGTGAGCACATAAAAAAATTATTACTGTACTAGCCCCTCAATTTTTCGCGAAAAAAATTTTAATCTTAATTATATTCAAAAGAAAATATTTTATCTATATACATTTTTTTTCCAAAAAGCTGAATTATATTATATTCAAAAGAAAAACTTTTTATTCAAACTTTTCTTTACATTATACGTCTGAAGAATAAGGTTTCCATCAGAAAATGCTGTAGGAGGGCGATTACACGGAAAAGCGAGGAGTATAATCAGGTAAAACTTGGACTAATCCATTATTATAGCGGTTATTTTCAATTTACTTATTTTTGTTATAGATGAAATATTTGTTGTTTAGACCAACGTGATCTTATTGATATTAGTTTGCCTTGGCAACCTGCATCCTTTAAATCTATGGTGGTATTGTCGAAAAGAGACCAAAAGACTGCAATGCCGATCATTCAAAGAGACAGATAACAATACTTCTGGTTCCTAATTCAAGAGAAAGATTTCAAAACTCAATTGGAATAAAACAATAAGTAATCTTTACTCAATTTTCTACTTAGTCGAATAGCAGAATTGTTACTTATTCACGAAAAAACCACGGTGCGGTTGTTAGAATATTGAAGTTATGAGCTTATTTTTAAAAGAATAATTATTTATAATTAATAATAATTTACCTATTGTATATAACTTAATCCTTTTTTATTTCCTTATGTGTAGGCGAATGTTACTTTTTTTATAAATTTTTTTTTTATGTATTATTCTTATGTAGAAATCACAAATGATAGTTTAAATATGAGAAATTATTGATAATCTATTTTTTTTTTTTAGATATTTACATTTTTAAATAAATAAATCTCAACGATATATTTTAAAATTATTCCTTTTGCAATCCCTTTTTTAGATTCAATTTGATTTCATAGCAAGCCATCCATTTCACTGGAACTTAACTCACTTCGTACCCAGCACGCAACCGAATAAGCCAATAATAACAGCATTTAAGCCAATATATCTTAAGTACATTTTAGAATTTTAGACTAACGGCTATAGTTATACCGTATGGGAAAGCTTTTATACGTCGTTAAGAGATTAAGCTAAAAAAATGCAACGACAAGATTTTCTTTCCGTCATCTACACTATAACATTTAACACGTGCAACGTAAGTTTTTGATGACATTAGTTAAAAATAAACTACAAATTATTCAGCTTATTTTCTTTTAATATTAGAAACAAGTTTTAGAGTGTCTTAGGCCGTTAAATTGCAATTTTGAAAGAGTAGATTGAAGCGTATCAGCTGAGTCAAAAACAAATAAAATGTAAAACAATATAATTATATTCCTTTGTTAAAAAAATATAAACAATAGTTTATAAATATTTAAAAAATCATCTAAAAACCTAAAAAAAACCCCATTATAAGTGATATGTGCAAGGTAAGCTATGGCAACTGGCGGATAGATAATATTTCCTCATTTTTGCGGCAGATAGATCTTCTCAGCTTCTCTCAGTTCTTGGTCGTTTTGTAAACGGAAGATTTCTTTCACCGATACAACCTAAAAAGTAATTAAAACCTGTTGCTAAGATATTTTTTTGATGTGTACTCTCAAATCCCTTATAACAGTTGGTTGGTAAAACTACGATTTAAGGGATTTATAAGTTTAAGGGCTGTATAGTAACCAGCAAGCCTAAACGTCAGAATTTGACTCTTTGGGGTACCTAAATTCAATTAATCCGCATCTAAAGAATGCGGGATTTTTCCCGCTATCTTTACCTAATATAAAAAAATTCCAAAAAATAAAATTAATAAGTTAGGAAATAAAGATAAACATGTCTAGCATTATAAGTTTAGAAAAAATCCTAATTTAGATTTGACATGGAATCAAGAAACATATCGAATGTTTCTTGATTATAATGCCACAGCGTATTTGAAACATGCTTATTAAAATGCTATTTTTTATTAAAATGTGGTGGAACAGTTAGTCCATGGGCTGGCGAGGGTGACGTTCACTAAACTGTTATTAAGACGTGGTGGAACAGTTAGTCCATGGGCCGGCGAGGGTGCCGTTCGCTAAACTGTTATTATAATGTGGTGGAACAGTTAGTCCATGGGCTGGTGAGGGTGACGTTCACTAAACTGTTATTAAGATGTGGTGGAACAGTT
>JAUZNK010004149.1:0-10556 GCA_035046665.1 Euphysa ruthae | reverse complement strand
ATAAAAGCACGATATCTTCTCCTATTTAACCTATTTAAAGCAAGACAATGTTAAATTCAACTTCACATCAATTTGAAGATCATTATAACCATTTCCTTAATTTCTCATTGGCACACAGTATGTAAAATGATTGATTCTATAAAATAGATTTAGAAATAATTTTCACATTTACTGGAAATGATTGTATTCAACAGAATATACACAGCAATAAACATGAAAATATTTAAAAAACAAAATATAAACAAAGAATACTAGAATACTGGGTTAAGATATCAAGAGAAAACAGATGTAAATATATCTATACCTAATTCTAGTATACACAAAATTTTTCAAAACACCCTAAGAGTGTAAGAGAGTAAGTAAGAGTATCTCTCTTAGACACTAAAATGTAAAACTTATTCCAGAATCACTAAAAAATATCACTTAATGCTTCCAAATCAAATTATTTATACATCATAATTGTAAATATCAATTCAGCAAAAGCTTTTTCCTGATAAAAAATGGATTCTTTATCTATGTATTATCATAACAAATTCTTGAAAATATTAGGGAAAATTTCAAAGCTGCATGAGAATATCTATTTCTTAATATTTCTATTTTTTAATCAATACTTAAAAAAATTCTTTACTCATTGTATTTTCTCTTCCTTGCTTGTCTTTCTTTGAAAGAGAAATTGTCGTCTTTTAGTACAGTATCATTGAAGAGAGTTTGCTTGTTGTTGAAAAGGATGTTTATTAGTTTCTTGTTGATTAAAGAAACGCCTTGTTCAAAACGTTCATTACACATAAATTTGTCATTCCATTCAGTTTTCAATACACACTCAGATGCATGTCAAATGTGCTTAGAAACTTTCTGAAGGAACTAGTGTGCCAGGTCCAGTTTGGCAAAACTGATGCAAACATAATCAGCAAAAGACTGTGTGGGGAGCTTTAGACCAACTCTCGACAATAATTTTGTTTGATCTGTATTTGCCATAACCTCATCAGATTCAAAAATAAATTTTCATAAATCAAACTTTGATCTTTTCAATAGTTTTTTGGTGATGTAACCAGCAATGCAAATAGCAACTTCTTTAGTTTCATCACCTAATTCAATTTCCTCCCATTCATTTTCGTATAGGGAAAAGTCTGTAAAATCAATTTGTTGCTTATCAGGTTGTAAACCCATGTCCCAAAAATTAAAACTTTCTTTGAGTAATGATTTTAATTGCAAAATTTTTTCGGATGAACAAGAAAAATACCACCACTCATTTGATGGTACTTTGAAAATCGTGGGTCAATCGGATCACTCTGGAATCGGCTCGTCAATACATAATCATAGCCTTAGGGTAACAAATGCTCAATTAAAAATGAAATACTTTTCAATGTCAATACCAGTGTAATTGATGTTTGTTTAGATAATGTAAATTGCTCACTCAATTTTGTTTGAGAACATTGCCACTTGGTTATCCAATCTGCAAAACATCTAAGAAATTCAGGCTATTATTAGACCATATTGATTTCGAATTCGATATAACCCACCATGTATTAATCAAGTTTAGAAAGTTTGAAGCAGCAAGATCATTAGGAAAGTATGACTTTATGGCTGCAGAAGTTGTTTTATGAAAAATGTTCAAAGCAAATTGAACGTTTTGCTTGTTGCTACCAGGGTGTAGAGTTTTATATGTCAGTTTATGTGCTTTTCTTAAGTTGGCAGACAGTTTTTCATCACTATCATAAACATTGTTCAACAGACATAATGAAATTTCACCGGCTGATTCAGTAAATGGGTCAATGAAATCATCAAATTTAAATTCAGGAAAGATAAATCCCACCAGTAGAGAGTTTCTTTAACAATGACAAGGACGTTAAAGGAAATTTGTCTAAAAGTCGGACATATGCTTGTCGAGAAGCATATCTTTGCATAAGGGCAAATCGCAACATTTCAGAAGAATACGGTTTACGTCCTTTTCTTTGATAATAACAAATGCCTTTCATTTCGTCTAGTAGGACTCTAGATTGCTCCTGTGTAATATCATGCATGTATGAAACAAGACTGTCAAAAATGCTAACACTGGTAAGCTTGCATCTATTTTATCGTTTGAACCATTCAGGCAATGGAGTTGACCTGTTTTTATGGAAGAGCTGTACGTGCAATTCTCTGTTGATTTTTATGGATTCAAAAAATGGTATTTTGGATTTTTTTTCATTAAAAATGCAATAAAACATAACATCCAACTCATTCTTCTTGAACAATAAGCCATCATCAGGAGAACAAGAATCGTTCAGCATACCAATATGTTTTATTTTATCTTTGTTATTGAAAATTACACTTTGATCTGGAACTACAAAGTCACGTTTTGTTGGTGGCTCACGAGATGGACCAAGATCAGTAGGAAGCAACGATGGTTGAATACTTTGTAAAGCTTCTTCAGTATAAATAGTGGGTACAGGATCAAGATGATACAATAATAATCGTATTCGCTTTCCATTTTTTAAATATTTTAGTTCAAAATGGTCAACACATATACCAGAATGCCCAGAAGGGGCCCAATCTTGACGATTGATAAATCTAATTCACTTTTTCCTCAACTCGGAATGTTTTTTTTGATCTGGAAACCCAAATACTGGTTTCTTGCAATCACCGTCTGTTTCGTGTTTCTTCTTCTTGTAACCAGAACGACAGTTAACAATAACACATTTATTAACCATATTTACATTCTATTCTAATCTATTCTATTAAATTCTTAATAAATTTCTACTCTATTCTGTTTACCAATTTAACTTCTAAGTGTAACTCAACAAAAAAGTGAATGATTTCCGGACTGACACAAAAATATCATTTTAATGTCAGTCCGGAAGTACTTAAAAACTGGCCTTCTATTTTTTTGCCTCTCACACCAACAAACCCGGCCGTGATATAAAGACAGCCATGGTCCTATGTCATTTTTATTATAAGACTTTGAAAGCAGGTAAAGCATGTAATTTCAGAAAAGTTCTCAAATTTTGGCTCCGTGGTACACCCCATTGTAACATCGAATAAATCACTTTCACGTTTTGACCATGTGTCTTTGCCATCAAACACCATCGATTATCTTGCATATAATATTAATATTCCATCTTTGTTGCTAGTCTGGGTACCTTCTTGTGAATTTGAGCGCTTCAGTTTGCAATTTTTCTGTTATTGACTGATAGAAATCATTTATAAAAAATTTATACAAGTTCTTACTTTTTAATTTTTCATACGATTCAAGAACATGGGCTGAGATTTTCCATTAATTACGATTAACGCAATTTCAGACGATTGAAGTAATTTTGTCTAATTTAATTTTGCTTATTCGTCCAAGTGTGCTTTTACCATGGTTTATAAATCTGACTGTGGGATTTTTATCATTATTTGTTGTTGGTTTGTGATATTAAAGTGTAATGATACCAAAATTTTCTGCATTTATTTCTATTCGATCGACAACACTGAATTGATTAAATAATTGCTAACCGTTCATGTTTATTCATTACTATTGCTACGTTGTTGTTAGCTTTTTTGCATGTGCTGTGCTTGTGATTGATTCATTCAAAATTTTGTTGCATGCATCATTTGTTAATCTGTACAAGTCTGAAGTTTTACCAGCAGCTGTTAAGGTATTTGGCGATCTTTTTATAATTTTAATGTCATTATTCATCTTTTTTTTGTAGTTAATTTGTTGTTTTGTGCAAAATTTCAAATTTCTAAAAAGTTAGAAAAGTTCATTTTCACAACGAATAAGATCTTTCACTTGTCCTCAAGTCTGTTAAGGTATTTAGATAGATGGGACCAAACTTCATCAAAAGTTAAATCGCAAGCATAATGGATATTATCAAACAAAAATTTGTAAAATATTATTAATAAGCTATCTGTTTAAAGAACTAATTAATAGTTATTTACTATACAAATGTCCCAAATTTCCACCATCCTCAAAGGGAGTAGAAATACAATTTTAAAATGTTATCATTTTTTTTCTTGTTAAATTGAAACCGAAACTAAAATAAAAGATGATAAAATTGATTTTAATTTTGCAATCGTGCTGATTACACCTAATACCCTACAGAACAAAATCATGGAAGCATACTCATTTTTAAAGCAAATTTGGATATCAACATTTAGTTATATACCCAATTTTTTTAAAAATTTTTTTCGTAATGTAAATTTACACAAAAATCTGGGCTGACTAAGTTTTACTTAAATTCAATTAAAAAAGAAGTTAATTATTCAGTTCTGTAAATTCTTTTTTTCTAGAATAATATTGCTGAAAGCATTGCTAGGACTAGCTGCAAGCTACATTACAAGGTTACCATGCTCGTATTATGGAAAGTTTTTGAAAGACCTGGGCAAATACTATCCAGGAAATTGCAAAAAAAGCATTAGTTCAATATCTCGCACGCAATGTACCCAGTCTTGTCTCGCCCACAAAGCATGTATTTATGCAAATTACAATGAAGATGTTCGTTTATGTGAAATCATGGATTCGGTGATATCGACCAGTAATGCAAATACTAGTTGGATAGCATTTTTGCCAAAAACAACCAAAGTTAACGTAAGTTTGTGAAACTATTCGTCTTTTCTACTTGGTTATTTTAGAAATCACAGAAAAAAACACAAGCATCATTTTACTACATCAAATAAAATTTTTATTTCCTATTCTGTAAGAACATTTAACCATCAGCCTAAAATTTCCCTTGGTATACTTTGCTGTAATTAGTTAATTGATATAATAGTTAATGAGGTCTTTGTCCCTCTTTCATTTGCTTTACGTAGTCAAATGTGCTGAAAAGAAAACTTCAAATTGCCTAAATTACAACGTTTGACTTTTAACTGTGATCCAAAAAAAAATTTTGGCACCATCAATTTTATCAATAAAAGTTGTTGCGCATTATTTCATTAACATGTAGCTAATTAAAGAGATATTTATTCTTGAAGCTTTTTTTTTTTTGTTTTTTCTGTTAAGACCTTACAAGTATCTGTTGCTAAGTTCACAAAAAATGTTTATAAAAGTTTGATTTTAAGCGCACAATTTTCACATATTAGCAAAAAATATCAGAATATACCTCTTTCTACTTAGATCGGTCAAATATGTGAACAATTTAATCCTTGCAGCAGTGGAAAATATTGCAGAGATATTTGTAATGTAATTGATGGTCGGCAAACCTACAAATGTTTTGGTATGTTAAATGCTGTTTATTTCTTGTTCTAAACTCTCTTTGAATTTTCGATTGTTTACGACCTATTATTTTCTAAAATCTTTTAGACTTTCGATTTAGTTTTAACTTTTATCAGTGGTTAAAAAAAAAAAAAAAATTATGTCAACATTTGACGATACAAGTGGTATACATATAATGAATTTGATTTTATTAGATAGCACTAGCGTTGGAGATTTAGATGCAACTTCTTCATCGTTTGTGAGCAATAAGTATCACACTCGAAATGCAGTAGATTTAAATTTGAGTGGACCAGCGGCTTTAACGCTCAACGAAGGTTATAATTGGCTTCTTATAGACACCAAAATTATAGTACGTGCAGCAGATGTCAGAGTGTGGGCAAACAGGAGTAATGCAGGATCATTACGTGATACTATTGGGGTTGTTATTTATGTGGGAGCCGATAAAAATAATTTCGTAAATATTGGGATATTAAGAGGGATAAACTCTGAAATAGTGAAAATTCCAGATAAATTTTCAACCATAAGATACATGAAATTGGTGAATAATTCGACGAAAATAAACATTTACGAGGTAAAAATATATATTTAACCCATCTGCTTAGATACTAAAAACGAAAAGCTGTTAAACTAATCGCCTTCGCAGATATACACTAAAATATTTATGGCGTAATAAAATAAAAGGAAGCTGTATACTATTTTTTTCTTTTTTTTTTTTTTTCTTTTTTTTTTAAAGTTTTAACTAATATTCAATTTCTTTTTAAACACTGAGCAAAATTTTCTACAAAAGCAAAAGGTTAGACAAGCCACATTATTATTAATTAATATTATATTATTATAATGTTTGTAATAATAATAATAGTTATTATCTTGGTAACTGAACATGGCAGCTTGGAGACTGTTACGTAAACCTGCTTGCTGGAATTCATTAAGCTAAAGACTTCAATCTAAAAACTTTAACCACACCACGTTCGAGACAAAACCTAAGACTTACTTGAATGAGTAACTAAAGCACCCGGACCTCTAATGAAATATGATGTTCCATTATTTTATTTATTTCAAGTCAATAATGTCAAAGCACAGTCCAAATTAATTAGTTTTAAGTACACTGACTTCAAATTTATTACTTTTTTGAACTTCTGATTCAAATAAAGGGCCTGATGGTAAGAATTTATGTCTATTTGTTAAACTTTCTTTCTACTTTTTAAATATCTGATTGTTAACAAGTGCTTGTGTTAAAGTAAGTGAATTGTTAAAGCATACAACCGTAGAAGGTGGTCTTGCCAGTACTTTTGCTCTAAATGCCTGATAGAAATGTTGCAGATAGCAATGTTTTTATTTTAAAATTAACCAGAGGATACGATGATTTCTACCAGTCGTGTACAAATTTATAATTTATATATTTTTATGCATTAAATGTTTGAAATTTATGCACAGGCATTTAAAAATATTTGTTTTTTAAATCACGAACTCAGAGACATTGGCATAGCATGCAAAAGAATTATAAAGTCTCCTTAAATCAAAATAGGAAAAATGCCTTTTTCTAAAAAGCCCTAAAACTTTTGTCAAACTTTTCATTTTCGCTTATAACAAAAAATTATTTTGACCGCATAATTGGAACGTTTAAAAAGACCGGGTGAGTTTTTACAAATAGTATATAAACAAATTAAATTTAACATAAAATTAAGAATCTTGTAGTTATGTGGAACTAAGAGTTTAATCAAAATTTGATTCATTCATATTGTTCCAAATAAAAACTTTAACCTCAATGGTCCAATGGTATGCTAGTCAAAATTAGACACTCTGTCAATTTTTAAAAACTCTTTAGTATCTATCATGCTATTTTTGGCTCTCACTTCATTAACATACGGTTGCCAGATTTTAGGACACTCTCGGAACCAAAGGTTGGGAAGAATAGTCGAATTTCAAAATAAAGCACTTCAAATTTTTTTCGTTTGAATGATCTATTGTCCTATTTGAGTATTTTGTTTGCCTTGGACCAACAGAATTCCAGACAGTTTTTCCCTCAGTTTTTGATGAATACTTTTCTACACGAAAGTGGTATCTTTACAATCAAAAGTCTATTGCAAATAATAAACTTACTGTAATATTTCAAAAAAATATTACATTGGGTACCAATTTATTTAAATATCATTGCATTTTAACGTTGAATAACTTAACCATTGGTCTTAGGAATGAACCTGATCACCTCCAATCCAAAAAACATTTTCTAAGGCTCATTTTAGTTTATTGACTAATAAATATTTATAAACGTGTTTATTTTCTCAGGTAACCTGACTATCGAGTTTTTGTGATGGTCCTAAAGTTGTAAATAATTCATTTTTGTTGTATCTGTCATTTTTATTTTTCCTTTATATTATTTTCTTTTAATATCTTGTTTATTTCTTTGCATTATATCTCTCTTACACTGGTACTATTTGTAATGTTCCTACACTCAATGCATATATTTCAATAATTCATGTATATATATATATATATATATGAAGGAATTAAAACATCAATTAATACGTAATTTTTTCAATACTATTATATTTCTAAGAAATTTTCGCAGGATTTTTAGATAGCTGCTTCTTATTTCGTTTCATTTCCAAATCTTAACTAAATAAATCAAAATCAGTGAAACTATTAATTCTTTTAAACGTGCAAAGAAGCTTTAATAAGCTAATGGTATTTTATCTAATGTTTTGAAAGGTGATTTTAATCACACCTGGCATTTTAAATTCTTTATCTTAAATATTTTCAATGCAACAGCTACCTTTTCACTTACTAGATTTATCATCATATATATGCATTAGTTAAGAAAATTAACTTACATTAAAGCTTGATTTATTTTATAAAAACTGATGAATACGAAAGTTTTAAATCATACCCAAGGAGAGCAAACATAATGTAGAGTGTTCCACGAGTAACAAATGCGTGAGAAGGGGCTTGATTAATAAATTTTTTTGTGAAATTAAGAGATTTGCACCTTAGAAGGATGAGAAGCAGACCTTGTTGTCTTTGAGAAAGTCTTAAGTGAAAAGGTGTTCATTATTTCAAATCATCACAACAGTGTCTATGGAAATAATTATAAAACAGCGACAACTGCTCGATTCGATTATAGGATTACTCAGATCTTCTTAAAAATTAAAAATGTTCATAATCGAACACAATCAATTAATAAAAGACAGAAGATGAGTCAAAGCTTAAGTCAAAGCTTCTTAACTGCAAAACAGTTCTCTACACTCTGGCAACCTAAAAGTAGTTATATATAAAAATTATTTCTGTCTTGGATGATCATAAGTTGAAACTTAAAGAGTGTGTGCAATCACCAGAATATTTCTAAAGTGAAATTATTTTTATTGCGATGTTAAAATCAAATTTAAGCCGTGATAATCAAATAATTAGTTGTCAAAAGCAGTTTAGGCCTATCCAACAAAATATATCAGAAACGCACTAATTGAGAGGCAGTTGTTTAAGCACTTACGGTCATTCCTATTAAGTAATTTTCAAAATATAAAGAGAAATTACATCAGCTAATTTTGACCGCCTAAATTTTTGTAAATTTCCTTCATGTGAAAAAAGTCAACACAGTTGTACTTATTTTTAATTTTTTTATGCTTTTAATTATTAAAAAAATATTGATTTAAATTTTTTTATGCTTTTAATTATTAAAAAAATATTGATTTTAATTAAAAAATAATATTTTAATTTAAAATGAATTTAAATTGAACTTACAGTTTGTGAAACACCTGCTTTTGTAAAAACAAGTAATTATGTATCTAAACAATTTGATGTTTACGTTCAAATGCAATGTTTATGATGCTTATTTTCAAGGTTTAAACAAAATTCTTTGCTGTTGACAGTGTTGAAATTAGTTTTGATTTTGTTTTGACTTGGTAACTAACAACAAAGATATCATCTCTTATTGTCTCGATTGAATTATTTTTTAGTTTTCAAATATTATTAAAAAAGAAATGCGGAGGAGAGAAAATATTGTCTATATCGAATTATTTTCTACTGCTCAACTAGTATTAATAAAGAAATTGAAAGGGGAGACCAATCAAATTCAAGACAGAATTTAGGAAAAAAATATGTCTTAAAAATGTACGGAAATAGCAAAAAATATAGAAATATAGAGAAATTTTCGCCATGTTGCTTAACTTAACTTGCTTAAGGTATTTTACTGAGGTATGTTGTTTAATGGATATGCCTCTATAAATTATGTTCATATGAACTGCCTTTTTAGCTTTCATTTTGGAAAAAAAGAGGATACACTTGGTTTTTTTTTCTCCAAAGTGCACACTTAGTGTGTTATTGACAAACCGCTCACAAAGTTTGGAAAAATTTATGTTTAGTATTTTTTCTATTTCTTTTACATTCTTATGTTGGAAAATCAAGCAAGAGTCATCTACGTATAGAAGTAATTCACAATCTACTGATTGTTTCATGTGGTTCAAACACAGCTAAAACAAAAGAGGTCCTAAAATTGACCCAGGAGGGACACCACATTTCACTAATGCTTCATGAGAAAGCTCTTTATCAACTTTCACCTTAAATTTTCAATTTGAGAGATAAGATTTGAACCAGAAAACTACATTCTCCGAAAAACGCATGTATTTCAGTTTTTCAAGCAATATATTAAGATCTATTGTGTCAAAAGCCTTTTTGGAAATGTTCATTTGGCCATAAGAATTTAGGGTTGCTTGGGTATTATAAATATTTGATGCTTTTGGAAGGAGATTTGAGAGATTGGTTGAATGATTTCCGAAAATTTTTTATAAACTATTAGCAATTTGAAGATGATCAAAAAGAAACTTTTTACAGTGTTTTAAATAAAAATTGGATTGTGAAAATGGGTTTTTTGATTTTGTAACTCCTATATCTTGCAAAGTTTTCCAAAGATTTTTAGGTTTACCTATACATTCATTAAGTTTATTTGTAAAAAAATCTCTCTTTTTTTATTACTAGTTCCAGGAGCATCATTTTTAACTCTGTTAAATAGTTCCTTGTCTGCATCAGCTTTTGCCCTTTTAAATTGCTTATACAATTTATATCTTATAGTTATTTTTTCTGCAATTCTTTGTCAAACCACTCCTAAGAGTTGTTTTTTATTTTAATTGTTTTCATGGGTGCTATTTTATCAATAGTTTGTTTAAACTTTTGCGAAAAATCTACAAAGGCCAAGTTAACATGATCAAAATTGCTGTTACTCTTGTGGGATCCCTGATTAGTTGTGTTAGACCAAATGTGAAATAAAATTGACTATACTTATTTAAAAGTGTATTTTGGGTGAGAACTCTGTTGTAAAGAATATAATTGTTATTATTATCCAAAAGATTAATATTTAGGTCTCCTAAAACAAATATATCCTTTCCATCCTCAT
>JAUZNK010004148.1:0-10557 GCA_035046665.1 Euphysa ruthae | reverse complement strand
ACTCCAAGACCCGCCACGTGGGCCCATCTGGAAATATTGTCTCGGCAATTTGTTCGTTCCCCACGTTAAATATAACATTCTCATTCTCACTCTCTCATCTGTATTATTTTGCGTATTTCTCTTTTGCTCTAAAAAAAAAAAATTCAAAATATTTTGTAACCAAGGTCTTTGCCTATTGTCATGAATTGATTTTTGTGGGTTATAAATCAGAGCGCATTTTGAATCAACTTAAAGTTTTCGCTGATTCTATGAATTACGTGTTTGAAAAAAGCTTTTAAAAATTTTGTACCATCAAAGTTTGCATCAACTTTTTTTTAAGAATTTTATTTTTTTTTATTTTTCATTAATCTATAGGCGAGCCCAAAGGGAGTGGTGGTTTAGCTACAGTTAAATTCAGCTAAGTTGTATCGTTCTCAGGATTAGTTAGATTGTTCCTAAGTCCGACCAATTCCCTTGACACTCATGATAAGAATTTTCACTTATGTCAAACCCCAGGTAATTCGAAAAATTTGCGAAATCGTACTAATTTTATTGTATCCCTTTTGCTAAATTACTCCTTTGTATAAGTTTTTTTTATGTCATTTCAGCAAAAATCCTCCATTTTACTGCTTCCCTTTTTTTGTGTCCCTTTAGTCAAAATACTCAATTGTATTAGTTTTTTTTTTTTTGTGTCTCTTCAACTTAGACACTCCACCGAACTAGATTTTTCGTCTCCCTTTAACCAAACCAAAATAACCAATTATACCCCTGCTTTTGATATAACGATTGTAGAAAGTTGCAAGCTACAAGAAAAAATTACAATCCTAGACAATCATTGAAAAGTATAAGATATTCAAAGAGCTCGATAAAAGTATACTTTGCTCATGCATCGCAAATGCATGAATGGTGGTTAAAAGAAAAACAAAACTTATTTATTCGAAATTCGAATAAGTTCAAAGTTAACAAAAAAAGGTATAATGGTGGCAAATACCGAGGATATTAATTAGCATTTTCTATTTTTTTTTTTTTTGAATAGATGCTTTGTAGCATATTTGTTTCACTGATTATCACACATTGTTGATAAAATTTTATTTTAAACAATAAACGTGTATTGAATTCATCAAGCTACAGACTCAACTTAGACACAGCGTATTACCTGTTGCTATGAATATTTTTAGATAGATATTAAGCAAGGTTTTTACACATTTCTAGAAAACTCTATTAGATTAAATATTTAATCTTCTTTTAATGTCAATGACAGTTGTGAGGAGGCAATGATGTTATTGGAATTGTTATTGAAATAACTGGATTGCGATAATGCTGGTGTCCTTACATTTAGCTTTCCACGAGCTCACAGTTGTTCAAATGAAAGTATACTTCTTATACTTAATAGAAAGCTTTTTGATGGCTGATGCAGTTCCAAAAATATTTGCATGTAACCCTACTTCCTTCTTTATATCTTTAGAAATAGCTTTTTGGTATTTTTCAGGTCGGCTTCAAAATTTCTTATTAAAATTTGAAATCAGAGTTCTTATTTTCTTTGCAGTAAATTTGGAACTGCTTTAATTTCGACGCAGGCGTAGTGTATGTCTATAAGTAGTTAAAGAATATAAAAAAAAAAAAAAAAAAAAAAAAAAAAAAAAACAGAATAAAGTTGTCGAATTTTGAATTTCATTTGGTTTTCCCCCGTGCAGAATAAAAGTTTTTTTCGTTGTTGTAAATTATTCCATTAGTTTGATTCGTTAGTGCAAGGGAGAAATCGAAGTAGAAATCGAATGAAGAAATCGAACGTTGTTCCAAATCACGTTTATTACGACGAATTTATCATACAAATACTGCTCATAAGTAAACCAAAGGTGTTTCGTTTTATACAATAGTTAAAAAGTGTCAAGAAGAAACCATGGCTTATATTTTTCAAGCAAAAGTCGCAGCTCAAGAATATCATGTTTATAAAACCTTAACGTGGTATAGTGCTGAACAGGGAGATTTAGTGACTGTTGAGATAGAAAAAGACAAAGATTATAAAAAAGTCGACCTATACAGTTGTGTAATCAGCCCCCGCAACTCAAAACAGCATGGTATGTCCCAAGAGAGGTTTCAATGCACATATTATTCTTCTTGAAAGAAGAAAATGGAAAGATCAATAGCTTTTTGGATTCTACAAAATATAAGCCTTCTCCTATCCCAGCAGGAGGTTTGGAAATGAGTTTTAAAATTACTAGTTTTATCATTCAACAAAAAATGAAAGATAAAAACTTTGTACTCGCTCTTACGAATATGAACCACACGAGACACCAGAAAAGTAAGATGAGGAGGATGAAGTTAACTTCGTGAAAGAGAATGAAATTGATAGCGAAATTTTAAAGTCTAAGAAGAGAAAAATTTCTCGAGGATTTCAGATTCATCATCAGAAGAAGAATCGGGTAATGGCGAGCACAGTAACGTTATAAGACCAAAGAAAAACCCTACAATGACATTGGACAACGACACATCCAAGAACACATCAGTCGAGAAAATTTCTATAGAAAAAAAACATCCACATTAAAGAATTGTTGTTGAATAATAATATTCTGATCACATTTATAACATTAGTTTAGTTTGTTTTCAGTACGTTTATTATTATTGTTTATTATTATTATTATTATTATTATGCTACACTTTTAGGGATAAATCCGAAATTTCAAAAAGGGAAAAAAAAAGTGGGACAAAATATTTCATCGGACAAAACTGACAAAATTTTCTTTAGGTGACGAATTTTTGTCCGGCGAAAAATTTTGTTAGACGAAAACTTTGTCCGACATTGTTTTGTCTGATAAGGTAATCGATGAGATTAATATGTTGGCTGATGTCATTTATTTATAAATTTATAATTTATTATAAAATTATTAAAGTTAAAACAATAAGGGCAAAAATTTAGCTTTTTATATGCGTAGTATATTTCGTATATGTAGACAAGCTTTTACCGTAAAAAATAAACAAATAAAAATTTGATTTGGGAAATTCACGTAAATTTCCATTGAAAAGATGAGAAGTAAAAGATAAATATGGTCCATCCAATACCCTTATCTAATATTTACTCATGGTAATAGCCATACCTGAATATATTTCGGATGTTATAATTTAAAAATTTTTAACTGCGGGTTTATCCAAAGATTGTCAATATTTCTATTTCTCAAGTGGTATTGAAGCTATATTAGACATTTTTCACTCATATTATAAACAAAACCTTGTTATGACACAGCATGTGATTATTTCGTTCCAAACAAAATGCTTTATATTTCTTTTGATATTCTGAACAAAGCGATATAATCATATTATTTTTATATGGAAATCAATGTAAACATCAATTTAGAATACATGTGAGCGCTCAAGCAACTTATTATAGTCTGGCGAGCACTATACTAATTTATTCGAATTGCATAAAGTGGATTAGCAGTTGGTAGACTGAAACTCTTGATGCTTTATTGCGTTTATTAAAAAACAATACAAAAACTGATAAGAATCATTAAATTACAGAGGGGTTTCAAAACTTCTTTATAAAAAAGAACAAATCCAATTTTAGAGAGATTAGTAATTGCTTATAAATATATACCTGTTTTTATAACCATGTTAATTTATGCAAAGTTATATATTGTATACAAGCAAATACAGGACCATTTAATATTATCAGTAGCCAATTTATTCAAATGACAGTTTGTCAATTCCTAATTTAAATGTCAATATTAATTAATTGAAGGGACAGTTGTTTTAATTTTTTCTCAAACATGTGAAGAATTACTTCTGATCACAAATGTGCACTTTGAGATTTGCTGACGTAAATGCATATGCCTCTTGATACAAGGGGAAAATATAAATAATATAATAATATAAATAAATAAATAATATGTATAAACAAGTTATGGCCTGTTCATAAAGATAAAAATTTCATCGGTAAACGGGGGAAATATCGGGGATATATCGCTTGTGTGTGAAAATCTATAAAAAAAATTTGATGTGATCATATGGAGATAAAATATTCTTCGCCTACCGATATATGGTTTGTGTTTAGGTGAAATATCGGTAGGCGGGTAAATTTTTTCTCATATGAACTGAATTTTTTCTATATTTATTGGCAATACTATTGTACAAAACCGATTTAACAAAGGATTTTAAAAAACTTTTTCCAGCGTTCTTCTAGTGTGATACCTTTGTGTGATATTTTTCCACTTTTCGAGATAAATTACTATTATGCCCATTATCAAATTTATAATATTCGCGTGGTTAAATTTATGCAAAACAAATCAGTCCATGTAGCTTTAAAAGTGATGTTGATAAATCTGCAATGTCAGCAACCAGTAAAGTTACAATTTTATGTCAGTTGTCGACCGTTAATTTGCCACAAAATAAATCACGTGATCATGCTGAAAAATTTCTTCGGTTGGCATTCTTTTTCCATTTGAGCAGAACAATTAAATATCTAACGAAGAAAAATTTTCCCGCTTCCTGGTAAAATTTTTGTTCATATGAACAGCCCTTTAGAACCGAAAAGTCTGTCCGAATTTTTTTATTAATGTCCTTCAATGGTTAGAGTACCAGCCTAAAGACTAAAACTACGATATAAAACATTCCATAAATCATCCTTAAAATTAGTCCAAACCTTTCCAGGTAGGCTGAGCGAGAAGTTTTTTAGTTAACCCAAAGCATTGAGATTAATGAAAAACAAAAACCGATTTAGGACTTATAAATGCTTCAAACCACTTCTAAATCGAAATTGCCGATTAAACATAATGTCGCAATATCAGTTACAACCTTTTCCTTGGAAATGGAAGTATGCGACATATAAAGTGTTTTCGTGACAGTATAAAGTATTGTGTGATCATAACATGACTGTAGCCGTGCACTAAATGGTAATCAAAAGAATGAAAACCATGAAATTGATTTTATCTTAAAAAACACAGAATAAAAGAGAATTAAGTTAAGAGTTCGACCTTGAAATAAATTCTTCTTCCAGAAAAATATATTGGTAGGTAAAATTTGTTTTTTGGTTTCGTTTAAAATTTGATGAGTTTTAAGAAATTTCCCTTGATGATCTTACAAATATACCAAGATATTGAAATAACCAAATTTTAAAGAACTTTTTTATTGACGGGCCATATGTAAGTTTTCCAGAAAATACAACAAAATGAATAAATAGAAAAGTGAAAAGTGAAAGATGTGTATATCCACTCCACTCATAGCTACAATAAATTAGACGTCAAGACGGAGTTGGCACAGTGGTAGGACGTTTGACTCCGGAGCGAAAAGTTACGAGTTCGACTCCCACCTCTGGCGGAAATTTATTTCCGTATTAACAAAAACTCATTGATTAATGCAATGCTAGCTCAAATTGGTCGGGTTGTATGGTTGAGTAGACACAAATGGGCGTTCTAAGTACTCCAAAACCCGCCACGTGGGCCCACCTGGAAATATAGTCTCGGCAATTTGTTGGTTTCCCACGTTAAATATAACATTCTCTCTCTCTCAAGACTACCCTGTATATTTTGATCTACTTTAAGCAACAAAATTAATCTTAAATTTGTTTCTAAATGAATGAAAATTAAAATAAAAGATCATAAAATAGTAAAAATGCTACAAATTATTACGTTAAAAATAAAAATAATGTCAAACAAATAGGAATTCCTACGGGGAATACACGTTCTTTTTATAAGAAACACGTTTAAAAGAAACCGCCATCCGAAAGCTCTAAAAATTTTAGAACCTTTTAATAGGGCAGTTGATTCACCAAAAAAAAAGAAGACTTTTGAGGACCATGAGGTTACATGTGCTTGAGGTTACATGTGCACCGAGGATCGCAATATACCTGCATTTATCTATACATTAACATAAGTTCTTAAATAAAATCGAATAATTACTTTGAATTATAAAGGTTAGCTTTAATGTTTATGTGATTCAAACGTTCAAATGTGTGACACCTATAAACTCAATATTCAAGATTTGATAAATTTATCCTTCGTTCTTGAAACCACATTTTGGTACTAAAATTCTGTAAAAATTAAGAAATCTAACACTTATGAAAAAAAAAAAAATGAATAAATAAAAAGGTGTACCTTATTGGGGAAAATTTCGTCAAGAAAAATTTTCAAACTCGCAAAGACAATAAATCTAAATTCTCTTTGGTGTTGCTATAATATTTTGTTATTAGTTAGATTATAGTCCCTGCTGAGTTTATTTATAACATTGTTTGGAAACTTTGAAAAATTTATGCAAGGCGCCAACTTCAATTCTAATTGATGCTGTGTTTTTAAACATATTTATCATGAATTTTAGCGTCAACCTTGAGCCGTTACTTGTTTTTCGAGTTCAAAGCCTATAATGTCAGATTGTCGGTTGTAAGCCACCTAAATATCATCAAACATGTTCAGGGTTTTTATAATTTTTTTCCGGATATCAAGTTTATATTTTTTTTTTGTTGAGTCACCCTATATATATCAACAACCACGAGTGTTGTGAACACATCAATACGTATGCAAATATAAACATGAGATATTTGAGATTATTAATCATTTCAAAACAATCTATATGGGCGAGATAATTTATGCAAACTAAAAGATATAAGTCCATAAAAGGACGATATTTATTTGTCACAGTAGGAAAACTTGGTGATGATTTGAGGTTTTAAGAGATTTACATATATTTTGTATTTGCTGAACAGAATATAGACAAAGAAACGCTTGGATTATTAAAAATATGGCCTCTCAGGTAATATTGTATATTTATCTCGTAGACAAACACGCCTTTTATAAATTTGGTATAAATTATAACTTTTTATAAAAGCACAAAAGGAATTTGATCGCCAAAATTTTGTGACTTGTTCTGTTTTATCTCTTATGACTGAGAGAGAAAATTCTTTCTGGCTTCTAAAATTTTGTTAAGAACGAAAAGCCGAGTTATATATATATATATCATTTTCGCATATTAAATGTTCTAACCTTCCTACTGTAAATTGTGCTGAGAATAAACACTATGGAGGAAGTATGTTTATTTGAGTATTTTTTGTTTTGTTTATGCGTACTAGTTTGCAATTTTTTTTCGTGGTTTCCGCGCATTTTTTCTTTTTTTACTTTATAGCTTGGTAAATAACTTTTTATCACTGTTTTTTGAATAGTATATATCTAATTGATAAAATGGGTTTAACATTTATGATCTAGGACTTTATTTTATTTGACATTTGTTTTACATTTGTAACTTCTTTTCATCTACATAATGAATTTTTAATCAAGTGTATTATAATAAACACAGAATACGTATGGTACACATTTTAACAGAGTTATATTGATAGATGATAAGATGTATACTTTTTTTATATAGGAAAACGATCTCAGGATGCCTGAGGATCCCACATCTCAGGATGCAGAATGGAAAAGGATTCAACAGAATACTTTTACACGTTGGTGTAACGAACATTTGAAATGCGTCAATCTATATATTTACAATTTGGAAACCGATTTATGTGATGGGCTTAAATTGATAGCTTTGCTACAAGTATTATCCAACAAAAAAATTCTTAGATATAATAAAAAGCCGACTTTTAGGCCACAAAAAATTGAAAATATTGCAATTGCGTTAAAATTCGTGGAAAGTGAGGATATAAAACTCGTAAATATTGGTAAGTTTTAGCCACCATTTTTGTTTTATCTGGACGAACGTCTTAAATAAATTATTTCTTTGTGTGTATTTTAATTACATTTAGTAAATGAAATCTTTTACTGTAATCTGTAGAGAAAGAGGCGTGGTTGTATGTTTGTTTTTTAATTTTAATAAAAACGACGCGGCAACGTTTTGTTCGGTTTCAAAATTAACCGAAATTTTATACATTTCATTATTTCATTTAATTAAAAAGCAACACTTGAAAAAAAAAAATATTTTCAGCATGAGCTAAATTCATTGTTATGAAATTTTCAGAAATTTAGAAAATATAATTTAAATAATTTTCTGTTTGTATACAAACAACCTTTAATTTATTTTTTTATTTGTCATTTGGCTGAACTGTACTCTGATTTATTCAATTTGTTATCTATACTACTAGGAAATCTGAATTTTTAAATTTATTTATGCACCTCCAGTCAGTGCTCAAACTCTAAAATATTTACTTAAGTTTTTTGTATGAATAAAATATGAAAAAATTAAAATTAACAAGTTAAATGCCAACTAAGTTTCACTAACCATTAAATCCTGAGATTAGTGTTATTTCAAGAAGTACAGGGTTAGGGTTTTACGATACGGTTATACTGTTACCATACATCCAGTGACATAGGTTTAGGGTACGAAACGACTGACATACCCTTCATATTTGGTAATATTATTCACTTGCAAATAAATTTTTTACTATTTTTACTGTTTCCGTAAAGTACACAAGTGCTAGATTGCAGTAATCTCAGTATGTAACCCTCTTAATTTTTTGTTAAGATTTAGTAAGCATAACTAAGTTGTAAAAAATTTTACGTAAGGAAATGGTTAAAAGTTTACTTTTCACAACAGTTATAGCTTCCATGATGAAAAGAGACCGATCTTTAACACCGTAAAACTCATAAATTTTCACACAAGAATGAGGGAAATTTTATACCAAAAAAGTAAGAAGTAAAAAAAATAAAAAGGGCCATCATTTAAACTAATTGAGTGATGGCTCTCCTGGGAACACAAACATAAGAAATTAAATAGGGTTATGGGTTAAACATGGCAAGGTTACTTGAAATTGTTTTATAAGGATGCATGTAGAGTATCATAAGAACCACACATTTATTAGTATATACACATAAAACTCTAATTAATAATAATATTTTGTAAAAATAAAAATTGATAGTTAGAGTGTACTGCTATGACAAGCTGTTTGACGGAGTCCCACAAATAATTGGAATAGACAAAGGCATGAAACCATTATAAATATTGGGTGTTAAACATTTGCAATAACAGAGAATGCTGTAAATGTGGTAGCAGTTAGTAATATTGGTAAATCTACATGGTAGAATAATCATTGTTGCTGATTCCATTTCAGAAATTTTAATGTTTTAGCAATTATATAATTAAAAAAAGAAAACTAGCATTTCTATAATAATGCTCTTAAATGTAACAATCTGTAGCAATCCTTGCATATATTTTACGTTTTAATCAAGCATTTCATTGGTTGCCACTATGCCAAATGTTTCCATTGGTTGTTTTTAAACAATATTATTTGTGATTGTTTTTGATGGGTCAACAATAAACCAATGAAATATTATCATTAAATAATAGTTTTTTTAACAAAATTTGTCGCGAAGGTTTAGCTCAAATGGTAGAGTGCTCAGTCAGCTTGCGAGAGGTACAGGGATTGATGCCCTGATCTGCCAAATTTTTAAATATACCAATTACAGTCAAATCTTAGCTGATATGCAGCTTGTCTGTAAATAATACTCTTAAAAAAAAAGTATATTTTCAGGATTAATCAAGTCGAATTATAATTAACATAATTTACATAATAATAATTAATGTAATTTGTCATTATTTTGGTAGTAGTTGAAATATGTAAACTGTCTTAATTGCAAAATTATTTTTTATTTGAATATTCATAAACAGATATATAATTAATATAATAAATTAGCTACAGCTATTTTTCCTTTTTACTAAACTTGTTTTTAATAAACTAGGTGTTTACTAATAAAATCTGAAGTCACTCCTTTTGGCCAGCGTTTGCTTTGACTCCCTCCAAATTAACCTAATTTTTAGTTAACAAATTCAAAATCTTAAAAAATTTATTCTTTATTATTATAAAAAACTGCACTGTATTTTTCAATTCGTTAATTTGAGAAATATACTTTTCTTTTGTTATTTGCAATAGTTCCGTAAAACAACTATTTTGATACACGTATTAAATTTTATAGACCAACTGTCGAAATTGGAAGAAATATGCTTAAAAATCACTTTTTATGTTTTTTCCATGTTCAGCAAAAGTGGCTCATGTTTATGAACATGCCCAAATGGAATTCTGAATACTTTTAGGGATCAGTTATGTAAAGTTGATTTATTGCTAACAGTTAAGGAAGTGATTATTTCAAAGACTTCATGTAGATCAGTGTAAGGCCATTTTTTGATCAAATACCTATGAATATAGAGAAGTTGATGATAGTAAAATGTGAAAGCTATCTGCAATGGTTTTCAGATTACTCTTTACCATTTAGAGATAATTCACTTAGGCAGAAATTTTCTGCTGTCTTGGTGGTACCATCACCATCTATTACCTATCAAGATTTTTTTAAACTGTTGTTTGTGAAGCAGTTTGATTTAAGAAATTTTGTTTTAAATTTGTATACACTGGACTTTTCAGTATCTGGTATGCTATTTGGTCTCATTTTCTGGCTGTTAACTTTTCTTTGAAGTTACCTTTCCAAATATCAATGTCTGTAGTGTAGTATTATGGTTCTTATTGTTGATTTTTTTTAAAGTGCACACACATTTATTGAATGTGTGATAAGTTTTTTTTTCTGATAATCAGTATGCTGTATGTATCTCATAGCTTAAGCTTTCTCCAAAAATTTTCTTAATCTATTTAAATATCAGTTCAGAGAT
>JAUZNK010004147.1:0-10558 GCA_035046665.1 Euphysa ruthae | reverse complement strand
TGTATAACGGGACCACAATGGAAATATTGTTGTGACAAACAATTTTTGTGCCTATCCTTGCCACCATTTGTTTTTATATTTTTTATTTATTTTTTTTCCGTTGTCTTGTAATTTTCATAGCTAATGTATATTTGTTTGTGGCAGAATAAATACTTACTTACTTACTTACTTTATTCTTCTAGAGAATTTTCCTTGTTTACGTGTTTGACATTTTTATAAGTTTTGACATGCGTTTAGAGTCTTCAAGTTATAAAAGCTGGGCAATGAAGAGTTTACAAAACTCTGTATTACATTTTACACTAATAATAAAAAATTTTTTAAATCCAAAAAAAAAAACTGTTCTGCTATCAAAATAAAAAAAAAATATATATATATATTAATAAATCTGTCACAGTACTTGAAATGCTTCCATTTTTGAAAAATCTTTTTTTCGAAACTCATGGATACACTTTTTCTAACCATTTTACAAGTTTATTTTAAAAAACTTTTTTTTTTTTTTTCGTTTCAATTCCCTCGCGTCCTTTTTGATGATAAAATTTCTTTTTCTGTTTCCTTTTTAGCCAGTATACAATGGGTCTTTTACTTAATATTATTTTTACTTATACTTTATTCTAAAAAGTTTCCTTCATTATAAAAACTTTCCTGTGAAACTCCAGTCTATATGAAACAAGTCATTTTGTCTTTTATGGGGCCACAAACCTTTAATTTATAAATTTTGTAATACTAAATAATTTGTTTGTAGGTCATTATAATATTCAAAAGAAATATAAAATTAAAAAAAAAAAAATCTTGTGTTTACGCCAGCCAAAATATATTCCAGAGATCCAAATTTTTTACATGATAGAGACAAACCATAAAATCAATGAAAAATATTTTTTTTCTTATGTTGCGCGTCGTGAGTTCAAAATTCAGGGGGAAAAATCAGCCAGTCGTTCGGTCATAAATGAAAAAAAAATATAAAAATTCCATTTCATTCATTTTACAGTATTTCACGGATTACCCTGAAAATCTCATTGATAAAATGCAAAAATAAGCAATATGAGAAAAAGGCGATTTAAGAAATATTTAACAATAAATCAACTGAAGATCAGTCATAAAAGCAAATAAATTACAAAATCTAGTTGATAACTAATAAATTCAATGAAAATCCACCAGCTAACTACGTATCACCTTCTTTTATTGCAATTTTGTCCTTTATTCAAATTTCTTGCACGTAGAATCTGACGTCATACCTTTTTACTTTCTTCCATTCTTGCCTCAGCACTTCGTATGCGTTTTTCATTTATTTTAGTTTGTTCACTCATCATATTCACTCCTGGTTCAATATTTAATGACTTGTATATCTGAATGGATGTATTTGTACCAATATTAAAAGTTGTCACTGTATCATACAAACCAAGCTCATGCTGGTTTAGCGAGAAAAATGTTTTGAAATTTCATAATAGTCATATTATACAATTATCAAAGCTTAAATAATTCAAAATAATTCTTAATTTTGAATCAAGAAATTGAAGGTATTATTTACATCGAATCATTGACGGTTGGTTAACAATAAAGGAAAAAAACAAACACTGCAACAAAGACTAAAGAATACTTTAATGAATTAGGAAGTTGAAAAAGGAAAAGACATCGTTTCAACAGAAAAGTTTGTAAGCGAGATAGAGAGAGAGAGAGAGAGAGTTTATTCATCTACTAGACGTTTACAAGGAATTTAGGAAATATTCCATCGATAGAATGGATACAACAACGCGAATCCAAAATAATGATAAGTGAATCGTCAGATCTGATAGACCAAATCGAAAGTTTGAAAAACGAATTAAAAAACAAAGATGAAATAATAAAACTTATTAACTTATTAACTTATTAAAAGATATTGAAAAAATCGATGGATAAAGCAAGAAAACAGAGAATTAAAAATGGCATACCCAAACAAGAAAACGAAAACCTACAAGCAACCAAATAAATAGTCCACATACAGAAGTGCGAACAAATAATAGGTACACATTACTTGGAAAATTACTGCAAACAAACGATAACTCATTTACTTTACCTAAACAGAAAAAACACCGCAAAAATAAACCATCAATCCCCTTCCCACTTCCTCCCCCACACATCACCCCTCCTTAAAAAAAAAAATGTGCTTTTTCATCAAAGCAAACACAACAACAATATATTGACGCACCACATAATATTCAAACAAGAAATAAGCTGACACTTCGACAACATAGTTACATCGAAAGATCTGCGGCACCAGGAAATAGTTCATATGCTGGTGTAATGTTAAAAAAAAAGAAGGTTATTTACGTTGATAGTATTGTGAAAATAATAGGTTGGCACGCAAACTTAAATTATGGCAATACGTTAGTGAAATCTTTTCCTGGTGATAATTCGTTGCAACTCTTACACTACGTAGACCCAACATTACACACAGAATTACCTGACACTATTGTGATCTATGTTGGCACAAATAACATCAGATTTCAGAAAAATCTAGACGAAATTGCACATATTATTGTTGATATTGCAAAAAATATGTGTACGAAGTGGAACAAACAAGGGACTTATCTCGTCGATTTTGCAGAGAGGCAATTTTCACGACACAGTGAAGGTAAGGCTTGTAAATAATTTCTTGAAACAATTTTGTACAGAAAATAATTTTATATATATTTGTAACGATCACATAACAAAAGATTTTTTATGGAAAGATGGTGTACATTTACTAGATGAAAGCACTAAAATGTTGACAGATAATTTTATACACAATTTAAACAGTTTTTAAATAGTATTTAAATTTTTGACTAACTAAAAATGAGGATGACAAGTTATTAAGTAACCATTGTGTAAACCTGAGAAATAGCGGATGGATTATCAGATTTAAAGAAATTGAGAACCCGTAATTGTAATAAAATAAGTATTGAGAGTTTAAACGTAAACTCTATTTCTTCAAAACAAGAACAACTAAAATGTTTTATAACCGAAAATATTGATATTTTAGTTTTAATGGAAATAAAGTTAGATGCATCCTTCCCAAACAGGTAATTCTGTATCGAGTTGATAAAAATAGAAATGGGGAAAGTATACTTATATATGTAAAAGAGTATATTCTAAGAAAGATAATGGATGTATGTATGAACAAACATTCATACATCCATTCATTGCAGTTGATATAGAAGGAATATTTTTGGAAATAAACTTAAGAAAGCAAAACTAACTTTTTGGAACTTATCCTCTTCCTGGTCAGAGTGATGAATATTATTTTTAAATTGTTACGAGGGGATTATATATTTATAACAGTAGTTATGACAGTTTGTTATTGGCCGGTGATTTCAATGCTGAAATTTCAGAAAAGGTATTAAAAGTTTGATAAAAGAAAAAACCTTTTTTAAAAATTTGCTAAATCCAAGTTGTATAGATCTTTTTTTGACAAACAATGTTAATAGTTTTCAAAGTGCTTCAGTTTTTTCAAATCGATTTCCTAATCACCATAAAATGATAGTTACAGTCCTTAAAATGTCTTTTCATAAACCTTAGCCAAAAGAAGTTATCTATGGAAATTTCAAAAAATTTGATTCAGAGAAATTTAAAAAGGATTTGAATAGTAAATTTATTAAGTCAGGAGATCAAACATATTCTTATACAAAAATTTTGATAAATTTTTATAACCTTTTATACTGAGAAATGGAAAGCCTTTTTAGACAAGAATGGATACTCAGGGGAAGTACTAATGGACCTTTCAAAAGCGTTTGATGCAAAAAACTATGACTTGTTAATAGCAAAGTTACACGCATACGGCTTTAAGAAAGCTGCATTAAAATTAATGAAAAGCTACTTAGCTAACAGATGTCAGAGAACCGAAATAAACAACGAGTTCTTGGTCTAAATTCCTTTTCATAGTACCGCAAGGCTCAATATTAGGACCGTTGTTATTTAATATATATATATATATATTAAATATAAATGATTTATTTTTTACGAACAAGTTGATGCTTGTAATTTTGCAGATGATACCACTCTTTTATGGCTATAATCGTGATTTAAATTCACTGCTTTTGAGATTGGAACATGACAGTCTATTAGCAATAGAATGGTTCTAGAATAACTATATAAAAATAAATCAAATGTCATCTAATTATATCTGGATTTCAACAACATTGAGTTTCCTTAGGAAATTCTAAATTATTGTAAAATATAAATCAGAGTTTATTAGACATAAACATACACGCAAACTTACGGTTGAATGACCATTTTTCAAATATGTGAAAAAAGGCAGGAAGGAAGCATTAAAGTGCATTAAAATTTGTTCCTATATGCTACTTCAAAATAAAAGGTTACTTTTTAAATCATTTACAGAATCACAATTTTCCTATTGTCCATTAGTATGGATGTTTCACGACAAGAGTCTGAACAACAAGATAAATATAATACATGAAAGGACATTAAGCATATAATGATGATATATCGTCCTTGAAGGATTTATTAGAAATTGATGGTTCTGTTTCAGTCCATCATAAAATTCTTAGAACTCTAGCATAGTTATACATAGTTATACAAGGTAAAAGACTACTGTCTCTTTCGATAATAAACGACGTATTTGTACAAAGAGAGAAGCATGAGTTAAGTCTTTTTTCACAAATGGTTTTCCAAATCCCTCATATAACATGTATTTTATATACCTCGGTCCTTTAATATGGAATATAGTTCCAAATGACATAAAAATTAGTCGATCCGTTAATGAGTGTAAATTCAGATTAAAATATTGGATATCTAGATTTTGTCTGATCAAGTGTGTAAAAACACCTACAATGGGTAAGTTATATTTAATATAAATTTATCTATGTGAACTGTTTATAAATTTATTATTAACATATGTTTTAGTAATATATTATAGTCATGTTATTATATATTATATAGTTTTTAATGGGTGTATATAGTTAACGAAATTTTAACGAAATAAAATAATGAAAAAAAAAACGTATAACAAAATATTTGCACCAACTGGTGCTATCGGTAGGACAATGCGAAGAGTGCCAATTGTTACTTTTTGACGAGATAACATGAAATAAAGAGGTCAGAATGGTTGATTTCATATCTTTCATGTTTCCTGCATTTTGTCTGATAGAGAAACCTATTCATTTTCAAATATTCACACGGGATTTCAATCTCAATGCCTTTTTTGATATAATAACCAAAATACTTTACCAATGCTATGCACTCTTGATGTAAACAACCCCAGACATCTAAGTGGGACACTTCTTAAAGATTTTTATGTAAGAAATTATTTGATCAGAAGTCAATTTCTTTGTCCACAGCTTGTATTTTTTGGGTAGGAATTGTGATTTATTCATTTCCTAAGCAAAATTTTTAAAAATCCAGGATATTTGCAGCTGGAGATATTGGAGTGTTTTGTATTGCTTTATTAACTGAGCATTTTATCAAAAATCTAAAGTTAGGCTAGATTTACATATTTAGCGAAAAACATTGAATCTAAGGGGCAATAACCTCATATTCAAAAACTCAACCTAAAATTACCCTTAATACTTCAATATGATACCCTAAAATAAGAATTTGGGTTTTTGCCAAGTGAGTGGGAGGAAACCAACGTCAAAGGAGAAAAATACCAGAAGGGGGTATGGGGAGGGATGGGGAAAAAAACCTATACTGCAGGTATAGCAGAAAAATACATATACGAACTTTAATTATTTTTTTCCTAAATATATCATAAAAAGCTGCCATGTATTCCATCAGAGGTTAAAAATGGTTTTGAAAATTTGTTGGCATGATTTTTAAATTATGGTTTAAGTTTTAGAAAAACAAATAAAAAACTATTAGAATTTGTGTAATAAAATCCTTTAAAAAAAGATAACAAATCACAAAGTAAAATTATTAAGATTTTTCGTGTATGCGTATTTAAATTTCACTGTGTAAGCATGTACTACGTTGGTTTCCTTAGATCTATTGACTGCTCAAAAATTGTTTCTTTTTTTTTGACGGCATCATCTGATAAATAAAGCATGCAAAGATATCTTGGAAGAAAATTCTTTAACTTAACGTTAAAAATAATTTTTCACATATTCTTCTAGTTTTTCTTCACTTCCATTTTACATGCATTTACTTCTGCAAAGTCATGGACAAGAAGAACTTAATGAGATTTAGATTGACACTGTTTCTCAAAATTTTGATACCTTATAACACCGGTGTTTTATTCTTTAAATAAAGCGTAAATTCTTAATTTACCAAAAGATAAGCAAACTTAAATTTATGTATACTTTGAGGTTTCAACATACCATACTCTCCGCACTTGTCATCAAGCAATTCATCGATAAAAATTTTTAAATATATTACTAACACCCTAACCCATTGCATTACAACTCCTTGTTGACCAACTTTTTTGTGCTAGATGTGCATCAAATTAGAAAAATATTATTTTCATAGCATTAATAATTAAAATAAGTTAATGAAGTAGTTCAATCGTTTGTGCTAACCTTTAATTCCTAGCCAATAAATTTTAACTATTTGAGAAATTGGTCTGATGCATTCTTTCTTCTAAAAGTCACGTGATTGTTGATGTCAGCACCTTTTCTATGGGAACCAAAATGTCACCAAATTGAAACACTGATTTCTAAAACGAATTAGCATTATGGTATAAAATCCAACCGTTCATAAGATATGAGCAGTAAAAGTGTGTTTAATGACGTATCAAAATTAGAAAAGACTTTGATGTTTACAAGTTCCAGAGTGTTGTATACTGTTAGAAAGACAATTTAATGCTACTTTCAAAACACGTTGATGTTATTGTATGAAAATTAATCGTTCAGGAGATACAAGCAACCCAAGTGTCTATGATGATGTCATTTTTAAACATATCAAGGTTGTGGTGTATAAATCCTATAATTTAAATAAATAAACACTTAAGTGGGTAGGATAAAAATTGTCACAAAAGTTTTAGTTTTTAACAAAAAAACCGCATAAATCACCATAAACCACAGCATCAACAAAGTTCTGAACAGGACATGTCAAACTCTTGCATTTGCACCGTTTCTGGCAATTCGTCTTGCACTGACACTTTACGAGTTCCATTTAGGCTTTAGATGCCTCTTCTAAAGTCAACCATAAAGGTTTAAAATCATCTCTATTTCTTTTCCATCTCCAATCCGTTACGTTGAAATCTTTAATTTCCTTCCGCTCTGTACCAAATGCTAAAAATTTAATGAAAAAAGGGTGTTAGATCACTAAATATCTTTCTTTTTTTTTAAATTCGACTTTTCACATAATTTTTTGTTACTCAATATATTACATATCTAAAAAAAGATATAGAAAATTTTATTTTTTTTTTTACAAAAAATTAACAATTACCTATTTGGCGGCTTATTAACTCGGTAAAAAATTTCAACAAGTGTTTTATAAAAATAGTTGATTGCTTGATATGCTCTGAAACTTAATGTATTGATTGATTACAACAAATACAATGTTCTGAGCGAAGTATTAAAAAAAAAATGAGAAAAAAAAATGTTGTCACACAAGTACTTGTCCTGTTCGAGTAATTTTACGCAATAAGCTGCAAATAAAAAAGTACACTCAGACAAATGAAATAGAAGACAATTAGAATCCATTCTGCTCAGAACATGTATAATAGCATAAAGAGCATTATGTTGAAAATTACAAACAAAACGGATAAACAATCTAAAATTACCGAAGCTACTAGTAAATATACCTGTTGATATCTCAAAAGTTCATTGAAAACGCTAAACTGAGAAAAACGCAAATAGAAATTTAAATAATATGTATTAATCATGTTTCTAAACTGAAATGCTCCAACCAAATAAACTTCGCCCTCTTTGTCAAATTTTTTGTTCTGGAACTCTTTTTTAACCGTTAATAACTATTTACGCTTTTGTTTTTCACCATCGCATGTTTTATGGTCTTGACTCTACTCGCGTACTTTTCGTGAAGAAACTTTTTAAGAAAATATTCTTCAGCCTTTTGCCAAGTTTTTCAAATACAGGCAACAAGCCAACTCCACCGTCGCCAAACAAAATGACAGCTTAGGTAACACAAATTTTTAAGGCTTGTTTTCCAATATAGACATGCTTTGAAAATTTTTGCCAAATCATACTGTAGCGACTCGTTGACGTTTTGTGTAGCACCGTGTAAACACTTTTTTAACAAAGCATCTGATCCAAAATATTGTAAAACTGAAAACGGTTTCAAAACCTCTTTCACAGCTCCTGTTGTGTTAATCTTCTGCTTATATGCGTTCTTACCAGTCAGTTTATTTGCACCAAAAAAGTTCATCTTGCATAGCGGCTTCTAAGCAATGATGAGGGACCGCAGCAACAGACTGTGTCATTGAGTACAATTTACTTTTTGTTTTGACGGATCGCCATTTCATAGTAGTTCTGTAGTGTGTTGATAACTTAATCTGCCAATCTTCCACTACCGCATAGTCCTTTGCCGTCGGTTAATTTTTTGCTCCTATACTTTTTTTAAAATCCCTCAACCTATTTCGACACGTTTTTGGACATTGGCAACACATTCAGCTTTTTCGATTGTGAAGTCCACACTAGTTTACGCATAAATTATCTAGGAAAAGTTAAAATCCGGCCTGATTTAACCATAGAAAATTGATTTACTATAATCTTCCATAATCAAATCAAACCGGGAAGTTTATTTTAAAATCACACTGACATTTTTATGCTTTGTCATGTTATCAGAATTATGGTATATACATGTGTTGTAAAAGATTGTCCAAATTCTATAAAAGACATTAATGTACCGTGGCTGATTTGGGTCAACTTTTCCAAGTAAAATAACTGGCACAATAACTAGCGGTAGAACTGGTGGCCGCTACTTATAACTGGCGGCCGCTAGTTATAACTCGTGGCCACGAGTTTCTATTATTGCTCTATTAACATATATGCTACAAGCGGCCGCAAGTTGTGCCGCGAGTTATGCCGATAGATAAGATATTTTCCGGTCTTCAAACTACATTTGTAATTGAAATTATGTTTTTTAAATTTTAACTAGTGGCCGCGACTTGTAACTAGCGGCCTTGACTTGTAACTGGCGGCCGCTAGTTACGACTATCTGGTCTGCTTTTTGTTAATACACACAAGTGATTATTTAAAAAATGGCTGAGAAAAGTGAAAATGCGAAGGCAGAATTTTATGGATTTACAAAGGTATTTATTATCTATGTAAACATTGTTGTTTAATATAAAACATCAAACAATCTGAGATGTTTTTATTTATTTTTATTTAAGATAGCTGAAGATTTAGAAAAGTATCATCTAGAAGTTGTGTTGCATGTTTTTGCCTGTTTTTGTATTTAAAATAATAAAGGCCAACAAGCTGCGGTCATTTTTATGTCTGTTGTGTTTCTATCTCTCATAAGCTATACAATACAGATAGAACAGCTATGTCCATAAATATAGTAGTTCTATAAAATATTAGATTTATACAATATATTTTTATAAAATATGGTGTGTATGTGGGGTGATAGTGTGTGTGTCTTTCAGGGCCATCACCAGATTATTCAGGGCCATCATCAGATTATATGATGGTCCTTATCTCTAGTTTCTCAGCGGGCACATTGTTAATTTATTTTTTCTCTAATCAAAAACGATTATGTATTAAACAAAAAAAAAAAAAAAACATGCATGACGAGGTAATTTTTTTATTTCTGAGATAGAAAAGATTTCATTTCATGGTTATCTGGCCTAGCGGATAAGGCTTTGATCTCCGGATCCTAGAGCTGTGTATTTGAACCCACCTCGGAACCAATGATTTTCTTTACCATAAGCTCAAACAGGAGCTATAAATACACCAGAACCAAACCCGTGGGAACCTTCTGAAATAAATTGTTTGAAGCTAATTGTTGTCCCCACAATAAAAAATAAGTCGGAAATACGTTGATTTTTTATCATTATCGTTATTTCCACTGTTTCTCTCTTAACTTATTTATTTTGCAAATAATAGTCACAGCAGCACACAGAAATACGCAATACCGAACCGATGTAAACTTCTCTGAATGAAAATAAACAATGAAAGGATTCCTCAACTTTCTGGATGGTGTAAAAGTCAAGTAAAAGTACTAACTTACACAAATAAAATGCAAAATATATAAAACCTACTAGCCTTTAAAGTAATTACTTTTTTGTAAACACATAACTGCTTCTCCAATGCTTGTTGAAATTTTAGTGTTTGTTTTCGTTCAAGGGATTGTGCATTTTTCGTTTGTTTTGTTCTTTTTCTTTTCACTTCATTATGCTATTTTTTTTGCATTCTAGTATCATAAGCAATATTTTTTATTATGTCTTAGATTAACTACATATAATTTAGCTAACTGAAATCCCAAAAAAGCGCACTTCCTTTATTTAGCTCACGCTATCGAAGGACTTTACAGTCACATTTCAAACTTCGTTATAATTGTTTTTGTTTTTCTAATAATTATATATAATTGCCATTTATATTTAAGTATATATTATATATTTAAGTTAAATGGATCGTGAGAGTTTTTAACAAGTTTATTTAAAGTTAGAGATCATAAAAATTATTAATAG
>JAUZNK010004146.1:0-10558 GCA_035046665.1 Euphysa ruthae | reverse complement strand
TATATGAAAAAACAACAAATATTATGGTGACACGTTGGAAAGATAAAAAAGATATCTATATGATGTCTACTTGTGTAGATGATGGAGAAAAGGCAGTTATTAGAGGTTGTAAACCTAAAAACATCCCTCTAGTTATTAATAATTATAACATGAATATGGGGATGTTGATAAAAATGATCAAATGCTGACTTCATATGAAGTCAAACCTAAGCATGTAAAAAAACGGTACAAGAAAGCGTTCTGCCATTTATTGAATCAAGTTTCTTACTTGTTTTCATACATAGATGAAGTGAGAAAAATGAAAAATGATTTTTATAAAGGAAGTAATATTTAAGGATGTCGCCAAAGCAATTTAGTACTTTGCCTAGACAGACTTATCATTTCTTTCTTAATTCAGAGGGCTGTTATGATATTATATCAATCATTTTATATTTATATTATATTTGAAGAAATAAATTTAAAAGACACATTCTGATTTAAGAGAAGTTTCAATATTAGATACTTAATTAAATCATAGTTTTAATAGCAATCAGTTTTTCAGATTAAAATCATGTTAATTATTTTAATAACTATACTTATGCAGGGCTGCAAATGGAATCTAATCATCATCTGACATCTGAAAGTAACATCCGTCTCAAGCTGAAATCTATTAGACATATGCTATAATCTATCAGACAGAAATCCCAAAAGTTTTTCTCAGAAGTACACAAAAAAAAATTAATACCTTCCTTTCATGGAATAGTTGTGTAATCAGGCTTGACAATGAGTATTTAGGCAGTAGTGTGGTTGTTCCCACTCCTCTTTATAGTGGGGTATGTGGTCATTTTTTTCAAGGATCATCTATTTCCAGATATATCCAGATTTCCGAATATTTGAATTTCTATTAAACCTTTCCGGAAAAAATCCGGGTAATTTCCGGATTTTATTTGTAAAATATTGTTTAACAAACGACTTAGTTAAAAAATTAAAACTATTCTTATAATATCCGATAATTCACAAAAATCACTTTGTTTATTTTTTTATCCAAGGTACTCTGACTTGAAAAGATAAAAAAAAATAGTTTTCTCTTTTTCAAAGAAGTAATACATATTTGTGTTGTCTAGCCGCTTAAAAAAAACAGTATGATTTTAATTTATGTAGATATTTTTTGCTTGTAAAATAATGTTTAAAGTTTGTTAACGTGCTGGGAGAAGTTAAATTTACTATTCTATAATATTTTAGTTCTTGTTTTGTGGTTTACTGTATTATACTCAACCAATATCCTTACTGCAAAATGAATAAACTATTTATTTTTTCTACAATTCACTTTCTTAGCAACTACCAAGTTTTGCTTAGCGGGATGTTATTAATAGCAATTTAAAATGTTATATTATTTTTATGATAGCAAATTTGAGATTTTTAAAAATAAAAACGGCTTAATTAAAAAAAATTAACTTATAATAATCTTATTTAGAAGGATATGTTTTTAGATATAAACTTAAACTTCCGCACCTTAAAAAAAGTTTTTTTATTATTATTATTTCAATTGATCTTTTTAAGTAAGTTTTAAACACCTTTTATTTGAAATTTCTCACTTATTCCCCATTGTTACAGTAAAAAATAATTATGCTATAAAACTAGGCTTCTTTTTGTGTAGAAATAACTAAATATAATTGATGAAAAAATAAATTATCCTAACTCGCCGTTTCAAAGAAATAATGACACAAAAAAATATGTCAATAAAATGAATATCGAACAGATATTTTGTGTTTAGTATATTTTGAATAGTTTATGCCTTAACTTGATTTATACTTTTCGAATATTTTGCTGTCACTTGACTTGACTTTTGTCTAGATATGCATGGAGGCACGTGTGAGTGCTCATACACCTTCCATCATCAAGCCAGCCAATTAATCATTAAGCCAGTGTAATCGTTTTATTTGATAATTCTATTGTTCGAAAATTATTTTTTCAAATAATCTTTTTCAGAAATTATTTTCAGCAAATATAAATTTATACACACAATACTGCTCTTCTTATTATCTTTTTAAGTGACATATTAATTTTTTATGTCTATCCCAGGGTATGCAGGTTCTGAAAAACCAATTTTTTTTTAGTTTTTATTTAAGCTCTAATTAAAGCAAAAAGAGGTAGTAGGGATAATTAAAATATAATTTAAGAGTTGAGTTGCTATAAAAAAAAAGCATTTTCCGGCATTTGAGATATGAAAAATTTTCTAGCTGCCCAACCATGGTTGGCTGCAATTTTATATATCGTAATAAATTTGTGCAGCCATTATACCAATTAAAATGTAATTTTAACATGTAATAATAGTAATTTTATGCTGTATAGGTGAAAGAAAATATAATTTGTTTTTACTGAATAGTTAGCTAACAAGAAATTGCACATGATGGATTTTATAAAATTAAACAACTTTTGATTTTTAATTTCAAATAATTTCTTTATCAAAAATAGTTAATCGATTAAACAACAACAATGTCTGTCTTTTCAAAATATGACTGAACTTGTCATATATAAAGTGTTACCTGGCTGTTTTTTTCAAATTTTAATTCTTCTGTTTTTTTGATTTAGACTAGTTGTGCGCTGCTTTATTAAAATCTAACTTTATTAAAATCCACATCAGGTCCTTCACAAGAAATCATCGTCAAATTGTGAAGATTTACTTGTTTCAGTCTGTTTTGATGGCAGCTTTTTATGAGTTTTTGAGCTTGCTGAAACCTCGCTCGAATGCTGCCATATTGACAGGAAGAATAAAACCTATTTTCGAAAAGATATTATAATATTTTTTTACTTTTGGAAACGTCTGCTAATATATCAGCACACTTTCATGAATCATACGTTTTATTTTTAAACTCGATATTTAGTTCATTATGCAGCACTTTCCATTCTGAGTTTGCGCTTATGAAGTCAAAATTTAATGTCGGTTTGTCATCTAACAACTCAGCTATTGTCAGAAGTTATAATTTCCCTGTGTCCACTGACTCAAGATCTTCTGTCAAAGTCGGGTCAAACTTCCCAAAAGCGTTAAGAACTTCCGTGGATGGGAATCTTTCATCAAGACACGTAATTAACACATTTAAAATAAGGCTCATAAAGATCTCAATGGATATCACAAACAGTGGTTGCTTATACTTTATCATGAGTTAAAAAGTCTTTTTAAAACATTGTTGCAATCTGTCTGAAAGGTGTTAAGGTTTTTAGCGTGAAAACTGTTCAGCAACAATTGAGCAAAATTTGATTTAGCATTGTCAACATGAAATTTAGCTTGGCTGTAGTTAAAATTATCCCTATGAAATGTTTTTGTCTAGTTTATTTAATTCAGGCATGACATCAAAAACAAAAGATAGGATTTGTACAAACTTCATTTTACATCGGCGTTTTTATGCTTAAAAGCCTCCCTACTCAATGGAGTTAAAACTGCAAGCAATGATTTTTTTCTAAATTAGCACAGATTCTCCTTTTGACAATCATCACGTAATGATGGCACGGTTTAGTTTTACCAATGTGTCAAATGATTCTTAAATTTCTTTTAGTCCCGATGTTGTTATTGCTTTGTCATTGTTTTTGAACCTATTAACTTGGTCGATTATTGTAAAAAATTCTTTCATATAGGGTATTTTATCAGTAGTATCTTTAACACGCAATGCTAATCGTTGGCTGATACAATGAAGCCTGACTATTTTTGGAATTTCTCTTTAAGACAAAGCCAATGCACCATTTTGTCTGCCAATCATTACCAACTCACCATCGATTCCAAAAGGCTGCAATTTTACTTTCCAGTTTAAATTCATTTTGTTCATAAATGACGCTTTTGTTAAAAATTTTTGCCACTTTACCGTTTGGAATGTCTATAATTCCACCAAATGATGTTACTGCTGAGCCGTTAATTAAATATCAGAAATAAACAACTTGCTGTGCTGTTACAGTAACATCCATTTTGCTCTATCGCAACTTTCTAATGGAAACACTTAGACAATAAAAACTTTGCCGATTTCCACTCACATTCAGAATTAATATTATTTTTGCAGTGTGGAAAATCTACTTATATCACTCTGGTATGAAATAATTGTACTCAAGAAATATGCACAAAAATGACGATTTTTAGTTCCTGTTTACACTTGTACAGGAACAGTGTAAACATGGTATTAGATATGCGTCTCTATACCAGAATTAAATAACCTTCGTTTTCGTGGAGGAGTTGCATAATAGTTTGATGGTTCGATAATTTTTTTATTCGAAAATTCTTTTTGTCAAATAAACTTTTTCAGATATTATTTTATTATATATAAATTTATACATGCAAAACTCTTCTATTAATAATAACACTTTTATTTTGCTTCATTCTTAACAATGCGATTTTAGCGTCTTTTGTACAATTAATTATGCATTACTATGAATACCTTATTTCACATAAATACAGCATTTTTAATAGAATATCTGCAGATTTTTTATATTTGTTGCTTAACCTTATGTGTTCTGTGAGGTGTTATTTTGCAGAAAGTTTGCTTGTTACGATTATGGCACTTGTATAAATTCAGGGGAGTGGCATATATGGATCAAATATAATTTATTCTAGCCTTTTTACTAAAGAAAAAACTGTTTTGATTTTTCATCTATCTATAATTTATTCTTTAAGTAAAATAACCACACTTTTACCCCACCTCTATCAGTCTAGTAAACGACAAAATATGCATCTCAATAAAAATGTATTTAAAATAATCAAGAAATGAAATTTAAAGTAATTTAGTAAAATTGAAATGCTCAAGTGATGTTTTTTCTTGTCAACAAAATAATCTTCTTTAACTTATTGAACATCTTTTTCTTGTTTTCATAGCACTTTCGTTTTAATCATGCTAATGCAGTTTGAAACCCACCTTTTTTGCACTGTGTAAAAAAATCACACTTCCAAGAAATGAGCAGTAATTTTAAATTTAAGTATAGGTGATGAAAAGAAAAACAATGGAACAGTAAAATTTAAAATAAACCTGCTGACAAGAGCTAACTATTCAATAATGGTAAGATTAAAAACAAAACTAAATATGCTTATATACTTACAGTCCAGTAAGACAGTTTAAAACCTACTTAAATGATAAACTGAAAGGGCATCGTAAATAATATATATGTGTCCAATCGTCTGGGTAAATAATATTTATGATGACCGTCAGGCCAAATATTTTTTTTTTTGTGGATAATTCTCACCCACATTTATTAACTTTTTGATGAAAATTTAATATCCATTATGAAATTTTGAATTTGAATCTATCTATCATTGATTCGTGCAGTGACTCAATTTAAAACTCTGATTTTTTTTTCGCTCTTGAGTGAATTTGAACCCTTAAAATCTCACATTACAATGCAATATTATCGCAAAATGTGCTACTACTAGACCACACTGCTGGTACTGTGTTTAGAAATATGTTTTTTGTTGTTTAATTTTTTCAATATATTTTTTTTTTCAAAAACAGAAACTGTTACATAAATGTATTATAAACGCAGCTTTTAAAGAAACTTTCAACCGGCCAATGGGTCGGAAACATATATATTATTTAGGGTTGGCAAATGTAAATGTAAGATTTTAAAAATACATCAAAGCCTTATAAATAAAAAAGAAAAAAATGTGTGGAAGGTTCAGTTGATCTATCAAACATATCTTTCTAAATCAGGTTATTATAGTTTGATGGTTTTTTTTAAAATTAAGTCTCTTTTATTATTAACAATCCCACAATTGTTATTCCAACTAACACTTTAAATATTACAGTTTAAGCGACAAAGACGAAATTTTAATCGGGCTTTGTGAAATAATTTGACAAAGCCCGATTAAAAAAAAAAATTCCTGTGAGCTCCATTTTAGGATAAAAAAAGGCAAAAATCTGTATTTTTTGATTTTTATCAGAATCTCCTATTTTTTGATTCTCTGCACGAAAATAGATATAAAGAATAGCGAACAAATACCTCCTATATTTTCTCAAAAATTCTTTTTATTTTTGTAATTTGGGTAAAACAGGTAAAAAAAACTTCACGCTTTTCTTAAGATGCGCTCATTTGTTTTTCTAATTTTGTGCATCGAGTCTAGTTGAGACATCAAGTTTAGACATTAAGTTGAGACATCAAGTTTAGACATTAAGCTGAGACATCAATTTTAGACATTAAGTTGAGATATTAAGTTTAGACATGTTTGAATGAGGCAAAAAACTTCATTTACAAGTTTTTGAGATGTGCTCATGAGTTTTTTCTAATTATTTGTATAAAGTTAAGGGCTTGGATGGCAAAAAATGTCGCAATGTCAAATCTTACAAGGGAATTGTTTAGTTTAGGTTAAAAAAAGCAACAACTGGCTGATAATCTGTATTTTTTGGTTTTTTTCTGAATATGCTCATTAGTTTTTTTTTTTTTTTTTTTTTTTTTTTTTTTTTTTTTTTTAAAAATTTTTAAAAATTTTTTTTTTTTTTTTATTTAAAAATTTTTTTTTTTTTTTTTTTTTTTTTTTTTAAAATTTTTTTTTTTTGCAACAAGTTTTAAAAAAAGAAAACAAACATAAAGAGTCTTGAAATATATTTGAATTTGTTAACTCATTCAGAATAAATAAATATTTAACTCATGGCATGTTTTTAATTATCATGTCCCCATAAATAGTCTGCTCAAGATTTTCCTGAAAATTCATATTTTTGCTAGAATTTGTGTAAATGAGACAAAATTCATTGTTGAAAATCTATGACACAACTGTAAAATGTAAAATTTGTTGGACCTGATAAGCAATAAAATATTTCATAATACATTGACTAATTCAACTTGGGATTGTTTCTTAAATCAGCTAAAGTTTTGTTGAGTGCATATTGAGTGCTTGTTCTTTTTCACTTCGTAGATCACAATCATAACAAACACAACATCTTTAGTTGGGTAGCTTATCCGCTGCATCTTCTAAAGCGTCTTTTTTCCCAGGTAAATGTCACTATTTGTCTATCTATAAAATCATTATAAAATACATTATTAGTTATGGCAGTTTTTGCAACAGTTCCTCTATTGTCTCATGCATGAAATCAAGAAATGATGAAACTGATACCTTTTTATGGTGCAGAAAATTTAGGATATTCAAAAGTACTTACAAATGAAGTCGAAAAGTTCTCTCCTTGTACAACGTGTATAACTTTCGCAGCACATTTTGGTTATTTAGCTGTTAGTCGACTCAAACAATGCCATTCATATGACCAGCTGATGTCTTTTTGAACGCAATGCTTGCAGGCTGTAATTGGGAAATTTTGGTTAGTATTTAAATAAGATGTAGTGTTTCTTTTTTACCATTGTTTCATCAATAATTCTGCAGAGGTGAGCATTTTTCGAAAGAAATTATTTGGTCAAATAACGTTTGGTGTATTATTAGTTTGTAAAAAGACAGTGACCCTTCCCAATAAATTTTTCCATAAGGACAATGTGATTCTTTCTGTTTATGGAGTGTTGCTGTTAATATAGTTCCTTTACTGCAAAAATAAAAAAATAAAAATATTTTCTTTGAAACACTTCGGTTTTAACTCTGTGTGTACACTAATTTGAATTGTCTGTGATGAAGATCAATTAGTCGGAAAATCTTACGTAATTGATTTTTATTTGCATTGTTCGCATAATTTGTGGTATATTTATGAAAATGAAGAAATTGTAGCAAAAGTAAGAACCAGCTGTTTGACATTACTTATAAAAATACCGATGTTTGAAACATTGAATTATGTCACATGCGGTGAGTAAAACCTTCTACTTTTATAAATGGAAGCTGTTTTAAAACTGTATTGGTTTTTTATCATTTTAATGTTGGGTGGTTAGTAGCAGTCTATTTGCTCTAGCAGCTACTGCCTGCACAACCATGTCCAATTCCTTTTGTGAGACAAGCACGTTTTCATTGGTGATAGTACTAAAGTATTCCTGTTTTTGCTTTTTTCATTTTTATTCTCTTCATCATTAGTGTTAATGGTAACAGTTTTCATGTTTGAATTGGACTCAGTAGGAGATTCACTAGAATTAACATCAAAAATACTGCCATGCCCTGAAGATGCAGGATTTTTGTCACTGCTTCTTTCTTCAAGCTCATAATCATTTCAGAACAAAAGTTCATGTCTCATAATTCTATATCAAGATCACATTTATTGCCACCTTAAAGGATAAATTGTTTCTAAAATTTCATTCGCTTTGTGTAATATTTTTCATGTGATATACTGAAACCATTTTTTAAATTGAAATAAATCTGGATCAAAACAAATTTTTATGTGGAGTCACAACAATTTCATAGGCTAATTATCTTACACTCAGTATCGTCTGGACTCACTAAAATTGATTTGATTGCATATACCACTATGCAGTTCACTGCTATTTTAGCACCATCATTTATAACTCACTTTGTTTACCACCAGTGTTAAAGATGTTAAGAAGTCTAAAAAGGTATAATGGTTTGGTTTAAATCTTAACTTCAAAAACATAATATTCATGTTATGGATCTAAAATTCCTAATTTATAAGCATTTTCAGGTTTTATTCCTGAGGTCAAAAATTTTGCATTTGTGTCTTTTTTAAGGACACCCTTTCTGGTTACCAATTTTTGAATCTTTGTCAAGTTACCAAAATTTATTCAAAACTTTATTTTTATAAAAAATGTTTGTCCATAAAATAACCAGATTGTCTTGTATATTTGATTTTAAATTGCTTTAATCTGGCTTAGCTTAACTGTTTTGTTTAGCAAATTTTGCCCCTCCTATTAACTTGGTTTTTGACCGAACCTCTGTCGGAATTTGCAGAAATTTTCTAGAAGATAAAATTGAAATAAATCAACGTAAAGTCAACGTCAGCGTAAAATGCTGTATATAAAAATGATTTAATGGAGATGATTTTGCATGTATATAAAAACATTTTTAATAATTTTGGAAAATTTATAAAAGTTTTTTAAAAGCCAAGACCTGCTAGCACAGCAGGTCTTGGCTTTTAAAAAACAAAAAAAAGAAATTTACAAAATATTAAGTCAGTATTATTGAAATCTGAAAAGTAAGATATAATAAGCATAATAACGTTACGTTACGGTCCTCCTGACCATGAAAATTAGAAACATTTTTCTGAAGTGATTAGGTGGTTTTTTCAAGCATTGGAAAAGTGAATGTAGTTATGAAAAATAGTTTTTAAAAAAATTGACCATTATTCCTTACACAAGTCAAATACAACTAGTTTCTTATAATTTTGATTTACTTCATTTGAAAATAATAAAATTTTTGAAAACAGGGTTTTTTTTCCTATTATTTTTGCAATATCAGAAGACAGTTCAATTTGGTCGTAAAATCATAGCTATTTTTTAATTATTATTTCTGAAATTTTGTTCTTTACTGTATTTCCTCTGGTTTGCTTAGATATATTTGACGCTTCTGGAATTCTTAAGGTGTTTAGTCCATTTTTATGACTACATGTGGTCACTGTGATTCAGCATTTTGTATAAATCTCGTCGGAATACAATATACTTTTTTATTGATACGAATAATTATTATTTCTAATAATTATTTTGAAAAAGTTTAAATACACCACTTAAGCTGTTCATCGATTTTCCAAGGGGCTTACTTGACATCAAAGTTTGTAAAACAACCTATTAGATAACATAACTATGTTATCATTTTGAAATAGATTAGACAGCAGTATTATGTGTTTTAAAGCTTCTCTTTGTTTCTGTATTCTTGGGAAGGTTGTTGACATCCTTTATTATCATAGTTTATGATTGATATTGTTCTCATATCTTTTGTTTTTGAAAATAGTTTGTTTTAACAAAGAGATAAAATATTATAATATTAGCATATGTTTTATAGTTGTGTAAACATTAAAAGATATATATGTGCTTCTTGGCAGTATTGTGTAAATTACGAAATTTTAGTGCATGCTTTTATGGTGATTTTGTGTGTTTATTTTTGAAATTAATTGTTAGAATAATATTTTGGCAATCAATTAGATATTAACTGAATTTATTCAGAATCTTATTTTTTTTATTTTTGAGTTGCTTATTGTTTTATATTATTTTGATGACAAAAAAAATTTTCACTACCTGAATAGTTAATGATGGTGTTGGTGGTGATGAACCTCTATGACTTTTTTGGGTTCAGATGAAAGGACTCATCAATTTTATTTAGCTTAACCAAACTGCTGCATCCAACTACGCAACTTCCTTTGCATGTTGATTTACAATTCTTTTATCTAATCTCTCTACACTATGATTACGTTTGTTTTCGTTTTTCTGTGACATGGCATACCTTTTTCCTGCACTAAAAATATGTATAGTCAAATAAACATATAGTTTGCGTTGTTTTGAATAGTTGTATTTTAAAGTTTTATATTAAACTTAGATTTTTATATTTATTTTACCTGCTTTGATGAATTCATGCATGCTTACATGTTTACTTGCAACAACTTATTAAAAAGTAAGCAGAAAATAAACAAGGTTTCTTAAGCTTAATTTTTCCAGAAAATTACAGAACATGAATTAACAATTACATTTTAAACTTTACTTATACACAAGAAATGTTGATTAAATAGAAATGCATATGCAA
>JAUZNK010004145.1:0-10560 GCA_035046665.1 Euphysa ruthae | reverse complement strand
GTATGTATGTATATAGAGAATTTTTTAAAAATTGACCAATCCATTCTTGGATATTGCGGCCGGCGTATTCCAAAAGACTAACTCTAAAAAATCGCGTTTAATGCTTAAAATAATAAAACATTTCATAAATGTAAGCAAAATAAAGCCTTAGATCGATATTTACTCTATAGCTGACATAAACTATGTCTACAACTTTCTAAAAATGCTCCAACTTCATTCGATTTACCGTCAACTTTTTTTTATTGTCTTTGCTTTTGATTTTCCCGAATCTGACTTTTTTACGTTTTTTCGCGAGGTCAAGGGATTTATATGTTTAAGCAAATCCCCATTTCTGGTTGATTTTCTGTCTACCAACCTTTTAATGAATATTTTCCAGTGATCATGTTGAGTTCCAGAAATATCAATATACTGGCCTTTCGACCAATGTTAAAATTGGCTACTGGTTCATAAACACCCAAGAAGCTAGTCTTTTTTTCTTTGAATGAATCTCTGATACTTTCATGCCGACACCCTTACATGATGGGCATTCTATCTTGTTATTTCTTTTTTAAATCATTATTTAACCCACTTATTTTTTTTCCCTAATTAGAACTGGTAAAATTTCCCTGAAGACTGGAAACTAAGTTTTAATAACTTAGACTATTCCTTAACCGTTTGAATAAGCAAGACATTTAAAAATGTTGTAAGCAGCCATGAAGCATGACGAAGCACTTTTCAATGTTGCATATCTCTATCGAGCATGGCAAAAAATTGTCGAGTTAATAAAGTAGGAAAAAAACGAAAAGGCTTTGTAAAAAGATAAAGCTGCAAATAACGTTTTACTCCTACAAACAGTAATTTATTTTTATAAAAAAACACTGACCTGTCAAAGGAAAATAAAACGACATCCGAAAAAATACTTACACTAATCCAATTAAAGATCCTTCGAATATTCAAATAACTGGAAACAGAATTATAGATATGGAATATTTGTCAAAGTTGATTAGCTTTGTCCATCATGTCAGAACACTGGTGTTATTGGACTTTCTGAAATTTTTAGCAAGAAAAAAAAAAAAGGGACTTGCATCTTTACTTTTTGCTCTTTGCCCCAGAAAAACATGTTTATATTCCCATGATTTTTTTACATCAAAAAGATCATATGATCAAGATTTTTATGTAAGTATCAGATCTGTTTATAGCATGCGAACCTGTGGACAAATATTTTCAGGTCTTAACACCTATACTTCTCTAATGAACACGCGCAAGTCAAACAATTGCATGAAATTTATTAACAAATTATTCATATGATGGAACCTGCCAGCGACGAGTTTATTCGTCTTTAAATCGCGTTATGGCTGTTTTCGATTAACACGGGAAAATTTATTGATATAAAATTTGTGAAACACTTTTGTAAAAAAGATTTAGAGCAAGATGCTGCGCAAAACTTATGGAAAGCTGGGCATCAGAATCGTAAAACTAATTATCATGGCTCAACAGGTAGCATGGAATTTTCTGGTGATAAACATATATGGCGAGCGTTCTATATCCAAAAACGATATGCGTTATACAAAACTTTACGGTGATGGTGACAGTAAAAGTAATAAAACTGTGGAAAATATAAACGTAAAAGTGGTAAAAATGCAATGTTAGGGCATGTTCAAAACCAAGTTGGTCGTCGTCTAAGAAACCTAAAAAAAAATAAAAGTGTAGGCGGCAAAGGGAAATTGACCAATAATACAATTGGCATGCAAGCTGCAACAAAGACTGTTTTATTTCATCTGTCAAAAATAATTATCATTATCCAGATTGCCCAACAGGTAGTGGCGATAGTTGGTGTAAATACAATCGTGACCGAGCCAACAATATATATATATCTATATATTCTCCATTAGCCAGATATTTACAGAGCAATATATACAATATAATACCGTGTTTCCATTTTTTTTTTGAGTAAATATGGCATAAAAAATGCGGATAGTAGACGATTTGTTTTGGGTTTTATTGAGGTCTAAACTTCTTGTTAGGGGAAATTTTCAAACAGGTATACTGAATACTTAATACCTATTCTGTCTTCAGGTTTCGAATTCTTCATTAAATTTACTACAAAATTAAATACATTTTTTTTTTTTTTAATTTTTGAGGGGCAATTGACCTAGAACAGTATTCTAAAACAGCATTCTCTGCAAAATTTTATACTTTTTTCACATTTGCACAATACCTGAGCTTAGATCCCTCACTGATAATAATCACAAGTTTATATATGTTAGGAGAAATCAAAACTTGGGGTGTGTTCACCAGGTTTTAACTTTCATAGAGTAAATCCTCACTAAATTGATGAAAAAGCTTACATGAATAATTTGCTTTGGAGCTTTCCTTAAAATTTCCAGCAAGCATTTATTATATTATTTTTTGAAAAATTTATGTGTAGCATTTTATTTTTCATCTGTTATTTTCTCTGGAAAATTCGAGAATATTGCGAGACCGTAACATCCTACAAATAGAAGTTAAGCCTTTTAGAAATAATTGATTCTTCATAATACAAATTACAAGAAATAATACAAATTTCAAGAAAGTGATGACGGCTTCGGCAAGGATCAATTCTAGGGAATGGTGAGGAATAAGACAGCGGTAGAATAATTTCTCATCTTATCATACAATGCATTACGTAATATATACATGTATTAAAAAATAAACAACAACATTAGACGGAATTTCTGCCTAGATATTTATATGAAGAATTTAAACAAGCTATGAAACATTTTGCAAATAAAACTTTTATAAGATTAACTTTCATAATTCAAAAGTAATTAGGGTAAAATCTACCAAACTTTAAGCGTTCTAAAATTCAGCAAATACCTATTGTATTTATTGCACTAAAGTGCTAGCTAAAAATGTGTCCTTCAATGGGATGAAGCTATTAGGAAAAATATAACAGCCCGATAGCCGCATCATTTAAAAATTGATTTACTCTGAAATATAATTTTTGACACACACAAAAATCGCATGCGTTTAAAATTGTGGAAAAAAATATTTTGCATGCAGCGTGTATTTCACAGATTAACGAAATTGAATTTTGAATTCCTTAATATATTCATCTATTTTTACGATAAAGTTTTGCCCTCTTAAAAAAATTTTGCGTAAATTTCAGATAAGAGATCATTGTAACACAAGCATTTCATACGTAATTCTAATATATATATATATATACATGGCAAGTTACCATGGTATCAAATACAATATATAACTTTTTTCATAAAGGATAATCTCAAAAAATAAACAAATTTCAGGTTTAGACACTGTCCTAAAGAACTTGTAACGGATAACTGATTTTATCTTTTACAGCTTAAAAACTTTCTCGGTCGAGGTTAAGGAAATGAAGATATTCGTTGGTCATCTAAGTACTCTTTAGCTTTAGCAAGGAAAACAATAATTCCTCTGCTTTGGGAAAAAACAGAAAAAGAAATTCCTTTTACGGTTGACCCTTTAAAAAGATAAAATTGCATGATTCGTTCTTAAAACAGTATTTTGTGCCTAAAAAATTTCTTTACGAATCAATTTCTTCCACAATAGAGAAAAGAAAAAAATGCAACAAAGTTGTTGAAAATAATGGAGATTAATTAGACATATTAAATACATCCTTATTAATCAACCTGGAAATACAAAAATATTCTGATATTTAACATGGAAATAATATATTAAAAATTCTTCAGTTACTCGGCATAATTATATTAAATGACTGCTGACACACACAAGATTCGTATCACCTACTGCTATCGTCTTCGTCTGACTTTGTACTGATGTCAGCACTATGTGAAAAGTCGAGATGAAACGCTAAAAAAGAAATAAATGATAACCATTAGCTGTTTTACGATGGTATATATAAAAAAGCATTTTCTCATACACATAAAACACATACATTGATGAAATTTTAAAATGCACCAAAAATTTATATTATGTCATGAGAGATATATCCATAACTGCAACTTTTAGGGAACCTGACAACAGGTCCAGAAATTTTTTAAAAAGGTAAACATAAAGAAATATTAGAAAATTTAAATCAGTACCAAAAAAAAAGAACTGCACGTAAAATTTAAATGAATCACTTTTGATAAGGTGTTCTTTTTAATCCTAAAATGACCACGCTTTGGGTGCTGTTGACTTGGCCCTATAATATTTTCAAAATGACCTGCATGACTAACTATAAGTAATAATTGTCAAAACTAGCTGTATACCACCAAGATTTGGCTAAATTGTTCATTTAAAAAGATATCTTAAAATAAAAAGAAATTTTGATGACCAGGGCATTGATCTCTGTACCTGTCGCATGCTAAGCTCTACCATTTCAGCTAAACCTTCTTGACAAAAAAACTATTATTTTATGATATTAATAATTTTAAAATGACCAATCAAAAATGAATATTTATTTTTAAAATATAACGTTCCATCAAGTTGCTTTTGGCTTTTTTCATGGCAGCTGACATAGCAGCGACCAACGAAAATGCTTGATTAAAAAATGTGTAAAATACCGCAAGTATTATCACACTACGTTATTATTATAGAGATAATCGAAAATGTCAGCATGATCGAAATGTAACTTTTTAAGAAAAGCCAAAAAATACCAATTTTTTGTCATTTCTCGATCAGAGATAGGATCCAGGGACCCAAAAGAGAATTCTGGTCAAAATAGTCAAAATATTACTCCCACAGTATTCAAAAAAGTTTATGTAGGGATTTCAATAAAATTTAAAATATGTTGACTTAAACGCCCATTTCATCATATTTGGCCCAGCATCAGAAAAAATTTTTTTTTAAAGAATTTTTTCAAAAAAAATAAAATTGTCACTTACTTTTTCTTAAATAAAGAAAATAGTGAATGGTTTTGGAGAAAAAAAGGCAAACCAACTGATGGAAGAATATGGGTGGATTCATAGGAATACGTCAATTGAGTTATAAAAAATGTTTATAAAATAAATCAAACAACATTTTTAAAAAAATGATCACCAACAAAAGACAAAGCTAATATTAGGTCACTTACTAAAAACATAAATTTCGATATTACATTAAAAAAACCATTTGGCAAAGCAATTCTATTCGTTTTTACAATCTAGTTACACTGTGAAATGTTGTATCATTCAACTTTGTACTACCCAATTTTTCAATGTAAAACCCATATTATTTCTATCATATAAAAAAATAGTGTTCTCCTTCTACGTACATATTTCACTGAGCGCCGTTGCTATTACAGAAACCAAGTCCTGCTACTCAAAGAATGTGTATTCAAATCTAACGACCATCCCTAGCCATTTAAATCGTTTGCAATAGACAATAAACTGGCATTTTTCATAGCCCGCATTAAAGACTTCCAATTTAATCAAATAACCTTAAATATAAATCTAGTGTATAAATACCCTTGATCAAGAGCTAGATTTCCTAATATTATACTGACAGCATATCCCAGTTAAATGGTTTACCAACCCATGGGCACTTCTGAAAATACAGCTTAAGCCCCTTTTTCGTTTGTTCGTTAAACACAAATATACATTCAAGTTTTTCTTCAAGAATTTACACTGTCACTTTTTCATCCTAACAGCGTAAGGACTTTACACACAAAAAACAGAAAAAATCAATAAAAGCTACTGAGAAAAAGTTTTGAAAAACCAATCAGTATGGATGGATTTATAGGAACCTCTCAGCTTTGTCAAGGGTCTAAAAAAATATTTAAAGATTGTGAGAAACTTTTTAAAGCAACTTTCAATGCAAAAATGACAATGTTTGGGCACCAAAAATTTTGATGATTTTTCAACAAATAAGGAGAAATAAGCCGTTAAAACTGAAAATCAATGTACCATATCTACTATAGGTTTGTGATTCCATCGATTGTTCTAAGCATTCATCGCCATAGTGACCCACATGACCACAATTGTAACACGTTACATCTAAAAGCATTTGTTTTCCAGGTTCAATAGCAGGAGGAGGAGATTGAGACTAAATAAATAAAACATACAGTATGCTTTAAAAATTGTAGATTGTTATTCAAAGTGGCTACAGAAAAACTTTTATAAAATTTCACAACAATACATGACATTCATAAAAAATTTTCTAGGACATTATTTCATCAAATTGAAGAAAATTCCAGGAAAGTTTTGAAATTTACTCAAAATACCAGGTCATGCCAGGAAAAATCATAAAAAAAATTTGTTTATGGTTAGAACTTCAGGGCAGAGAAATATGAACTAGTTAGATTTAGGAACTGATAATCAAGAATGTGCAAACTCAAAATTAAATACCTGATATTATATCTGATACTAAAATATTCCTTGATAATGATACCTAGGACTTAAAACGACTTAGCAGAAATTTTACATAAACAATTAAATAATATAATAAGAGCAAAATTGCTCTAACTCAAGCTTTACCGTTGACATTACCAATATATGTAACATTCCTTAATAAATCAGCTGAGAATAATTTTACATTAGTTATCAAACTTGGTTGGCCAACACACAAAAATTATATATTAGGCTTATAAAAACGAAATGAATTGTACAAGCTTTTAAACAAAAAGTGCTTCTAAAAGTTATGAAATAGAAGACAAAAGTTAAATTCAAATCAGATTCAGAATAATATAAGATTTGTTTGAAAAAAAAAAAAAAAATGGTTTTTAAGGTAAACCTGTTACTGCCACAACACAACACATGTAATCAACATCAAAATCGGCTGGTGATTCAAGAATTCTTTGAGAAAATCAACCCAAGTAGGAAACTACATTTTTACCTCAAAATCAAAACATAGTTACTCCCATGCATTATTTTTTAATCTGCACCTCAAGCATTCACCAAGCCAAGTCCAAGGAATTCAAATATTTTTAAATTGAGCTCCAAAGAGGAAATCTAGGGAATAGCACAAAAAAAAATTTGCAGCACATTATTGATTAGAATTCATAATTAATCCTTTTAAAAAAATGCTGTGAAAACTGTCATAAAAATATCATCATAATAGGATATATTACAGCTCTTAAACCATGCAACATTTTAACATGTTAAAAAAAGCTTCATAAAATTTATGATTTTTAAAATTAAGCTTTTCAGTAACTACAATCATGACCATATTATATGAGCCTTTTATGAAATTTTAGCACAAATTCACATTTGTTGCATGTTATAAAGTTGATTTTCTCGACCAAAATTGCGAAAATGATAACAAACCCAAATTAATACAGACTTCTCAATTTCATCCCTTAAATCCAGCAGAGAATTTTATTTTTTATTATTTTTTTCTAAGCTTATAGATCTATTAACCAAAAGATAAACATAAAGTTGAATTTACCAAGGTCAATGTATCCATATTTTTAATTAATTGTGGCATGTTTTCAAATAATAAGGTGTCCTAATGGCATATAAATGTCATAATATTTTGTCCATGGTTGTCTGAAAAATCAGTTTTTGCCTAAATGTAAAGGAACTAAGGGTTTCAGCAAAAATACGGAAATATTGTTTTGAAGATAATTTTTAAATTCTTTACTGCTTGTGGTAATTTTTTTTTCAATTAATAAGGTGCTGTAATGGCGTATAAGGCTCATAATATTTTGTCCGTGATTGTAGCTTCAAAAAAAAAATCAAATGATTTTTGACTAAATTTAAAACAAGTTAAACCACCATAAGTAGTTAAGAAATATCTTGCTAAACCTTTGTGATAATAAACGAGGAGCCTTGCTTGGAATTCAGGATAGCCAAGGACACAATCAAAATTTTCAATACATTCAAAAATAATTTTCTAGGATTACTTATGACATTCCAGTACTGTGGCCAATTTGTGATTACCTTAATCCATCATTACCTTAATACATCAACTATATAAGATATTTGATTCACCCATTCCATTTATTTTTTTAGAGCGAAGAAATTATCACAGATTGGGAGATTTATTTTTTAATGTAATTTTGGTTATTCTTACCAATACTAATACAAATACAAATACAATAATAAAGAAAATATTAATGAACTATGAAACTATACTTTTTTTTATCTGTTATCCATTTCATTTTCCAAAATATCTAATAGGGAAAACCTATATAAAATTTTCTACCAAAATGGAGCAAAATTTTTTAGTCATTTTTAACAATTTAAAAACCAAGAACTAAATATGTTCAAACTCAAATTTTACTTCAGGGAAAAATTTCTAATAAATAAAAATTTTTATATTTCATGGTGCTTTCGATGTTTGAACAATAAACTTACAAAATCCCTTTGAACCTCATTATCATAATTATTTCCTTTGACTTGAATAACTTTCACAAGACCAGTATTGGTAGAATGCTGTAGTGATGGAGACAGTCTATCAATGACAACATCGTAATCGGATGACGATGACAGTCTATCATTACTATCATCTATAAATGCAACACATTTAGGGAAAGTTTTTTCATCAACGATATCTTTTACTCGATCAATAGTGTCAAGGTTCATTGGAGACAATTTATCATTAGCAGAGTCTAGCAACTTAGAATTTTGTAATGATGTATGTCTGGCTTTATTATAAATATTATTATAAAGTGGATTATTCTGTTGGCTTGTTACATCTGAATCAGTTTCAAGAGTAAAGTCCTTGAATCCTTGATGGCTATAAAAACAGAAAATGATATTATATCTTAAGCTATCCATAATCATAATCTGGCTTTGATTAAAAAAAAATAATCAACCAGATTGAAATCCCTACCTTCACTAGATGAAAACCTTATTCAGATATTTAAACTAAAATGTTTCATAATAGTAAACATTAATAATAGTCCTCGAACTTCATACAAAAACCTGTACAGAGAAAATTGCAAAAGCTTCATTTTAGTATTAAAAAACTGCGATACCAAAAAATACAATTTTTAACAAGTGACTAAATCAATAACAAGATGCCATTCATTTTCTTCTAATTTCACGTAAAATAAATTAAAATATGTCATATAGCTTTTGAGAAAGAAGCAATTTTTTTTTCGAATTAAAAAATCAACACGCTTGGCTAAGTACCAAGCACACAGTATTTTGTGACAGGTCACTTAATCAAAAGATTTTATATTCGCTCAATTAAAGAAATTGAAAAAATTCTAAAAACGATACTATTGCAAAAAAAAAAAAACAAAAAATTGGAATTTCAACCTCATAAAACACGAATACATTATTTCCATATTAAAAAAATGAAAATTTACGCAACCGGTTCCAAAAAACAAAATGACTAAATGGATAAAAAGGTACCTTTGTTTTTACATAAAATTTGAATTTTTTTTCCAGCTATAATTACCATAGTTGGACATATTAGGACTTTTATCAAGTTAAAAAATTTAGATTCTATGACTGAAAAAAATTTTTTAATTATAAAAGTTTGTTACAGTGTGCAAGGTAACTGCGTAGTGAAAGAACGCCATGTGACAAATTTATAGGACTCTTGATGACATTTTCAGGGTTCCCAAACTAGATTTTTCACACAGAGACGAATAGAAAATGAATTCCTACTGCCTAAGTGCTAGCTGTATTGTCTATCCTAGCTTTTCCAATATGGTTTGTCTATTTTTGATATTTAAATATTATTTTGAAAACTGAACACTGTAAAACGCATACAAACTTTTTGACAAAGGTCCTGGGTGCTTTATTTTCATATATCGGTCTTCAGCTAAATAATGCATTTTTTTTTTCTTTTTTTTTAATTAAATAGAAATATGATAAAATAATAATACAATGCATTGAGATTAAATTAAATAAAGAAACTCTTATAAGCTAGTTAATTCAAACATGTATTTATCTTCAGAAAAAATTTTTTTATATTGTTTACATTTCAAAAAATTTCCATACCTTAATATATCAACGTTGAGGATAAATCGATCTCTTGCTCCCTTAGTGAGACCAAGTTTGAATAGTTTTTCGTCGGTCAGTTCCTTCATCTAGATGAGGATACATATCATGATATATAAATAATTTCACGTCTTATCAAAATTTAATTTTTAACAGAAATCCTAATAATCAAACTCAAAACTATGTGAGTGCCCTGGGACACAATTAAGAAAATAGTAAAATGGATGCTATATATTTGGAATTATAGTATATGATTTTTTTTCTTTTTTTTTAAAATGACAAACAGTATTTCATTTACATTTCAAATTAAACATCCTTGCATACTACAAAATAATACAAAATGTAACTGTAATAACTTTTATTTTAATATGTGACAAAAAATATAGATGACTAATTTGATAATAAACAGAGGAGCTTAGATTTACTGAAAACTCGTAAACAAATTGGACCATTGCACAAAAAACATTGGTAAAATGTGTATTGCAGCAGCAGCTTCTGTTAAGTTACAGTGTGGAAAAGAGTATGGGTTTTCTGAGAAAAACCATGAGTTACAGTATTTTCAGAAGTTAACTAAAATAAAATTATAGGACTGCCAACAAATAATCTTGTAGCTGAAAGAGACTTTCCAAAATTCGACAAGTTGACTTGTGTTGCAAAATGTCACAACAGAAAGTTTACAGCATATGATTTTGTTTAAGTCTGACATGACAAAAGTTGAAAAACTTTCCAAAAAGCTCACGATATA
>JAUZNK010004144.1:0-10561 GCA_035046665.1 Euphysa ruthae | reverse complement strand
TAACTTTGGGATGTATGGTAAGTTCACGGAGCTGATTGGGTCTTCTTTTGTTGGTTTAACGATTGGTTTTGGAGTGTCGAGCTTTTTTCATCGATGTTGAATGAAGTTTTTTTGGATAGCTGTTTGTTGTAAGGACGGTTTCGAGGTGTTGGTATTCTTTGGTCTCGAATCCAACTAACCTCGCCAAAGAATTAATTTCATGTCTTTAGAAAAACTGGTGTGTTATCAACAGTATATTAAACTGAGACGTAGCATCAAGTCCTTCATTTTTAATCAAAATATATTCTTAATTAAAAAAACGATATTTGTCAATTCATTATTGTATACGATGTCGTTTTATCATTTTAATTTTAATCATTTTATTTTTGTATAAAATATTCTCTCAATAGATATCATGACCCCACCAAGTGTTAACATCTCCATACACTTTTATTAACAAATTACTATTTACGAAACCCTAAAAATATCGTAGAAATACATCTTACTCAAAAAAATAACAAACCAGGAATAGAGAAAGGGTGTGCTCAGCGCGTTTTTCTCCGTTTAGAGTAAAATTAAGTAAAAGTTTCTTTTTTCTACCCTCTTTTACTATATATAATAATAATATAATCTCAACGTATTTCTAACATATATTTTTTAACATGTGGACGACAAACGACTTCAAGCTGGTTTATTTCAGAAGGTTTCCACGGGTTTGGCTCTGGTGTTCTTAGAGCTCCCATTTGAACTTACTGTAAATAACCACCCGACCAAACAACCATAAACTTATCACACCGAATTGAATGCTACTCATAGTACACTCTAGTAGGAAACTCGTGTCTTCGGAAATCTGTGACTATTGAAAAGTAGATCCGTTGAAATGAGATTGGGAAATTGAGCAAATTGATACAACATCATGTTGTACCCTTTCGCTCTTCGCAGCCACTCAGTTCTACGCTTCAATTTTGCAGGCTGTCCTTAATATTCTTAAACTTTTGTTATGTTCTCCATCGTAAGTGAAGGAAAAGATTTTTTAAATATTTGCAATATATTTTATTTGCACCCTATGTTCTTTAAAACTCTTTCATATAATAATTTCTAAATAGTAGTAGGGATGCCAAGCCTTTTTAAAAACAATATCTAATTCACAATAAAGCATTGGATATCAAGTGAAAGACTAAATGATGTCATTTACAAAAAGGTCTTGTTTGTCTCAATAGAAACTTTGTAGGATTCTTTGGTGATCTAACTTCTATAGGAAGTTCATTGAAAAATTTTGCACCCATGAAATAAAATCCCATTTTAGCAAATTCTAGTTTTAGAAGTGGTGTCTTTATCGTGCAATTTTGATTTCGGGTATTTACACCATACAAATTAGTTGTAAAATAGTTAAAGACGTTGGAGCAGGTCGTTTGATCAACACATTTTTTTACTGCAACACACGCAGACTTTTTAATTAGTTTTCCAATTGAAGGTAAACAATTGTAATCTTGAAGCAAAATAATTTTGTATGCTCACTTTTCAATTGATTGCAGTGAAGGGTGAAGTGTAACGTTTTTGAAGTGAGAGTGGGGACAAAAGTATGACAAAACAATAAGATAAGATAAACTTTTTCTAATAAGCACATATAAAATGTCTTTAAACCAATAAAATAAAATATGATAACATGTAAAATTAGTGGAAAATACCTAGACAGGAGTGGCTCTGAACTAGAGGTTCACCATTGAATTCACTTTGAGATAGAAGTGTTGTTTTATTAAAATAAAAATTATAAAATATAAAATCTAGACAATTCGTTACTTGAAATAACAATTCGTTACATGAAATAACATAACATCTGTTCAGTCGCGAGATAAAAAGGGGGAGGGAGGGGATTCAATTCAAAGTGACAAAGCTAAAATAAAAGTATAACTATAGCCCTTATTATTTTTGTTTTTAGTAGGAATTAAACATGTAGTCTTTTAGTGAGTTTTTTTAAAGAACTACGCGTTCTATCTATTAAGTTTAATTCTGGTTCCGATACGTTTAGAGGATTCATTTCCTTGGAGAAAAAATTCCAATTTGTACATATTTTATTTAAAATGGGTTGGAATCATACTTTTTGGAACGAAACTTTGGGATGTAAATTCTTCCCAATATAGAATTTCTGGTTCTAAAATGTCTATTATACATATCAGTTATAATAGTCAAAATCTAGAATATTTGGTGGTATTATTAGTTTTTTGCTATCATATACTTAAATACTGGGAATCGGATTGAGCTCAAACTTGTGAACCGTAAAATAGATGTGATGCAAAGAGGGTGAGTTGAATTTAAACTAATATATCTTTTGGTGCGTAATGTCTCCCTTTTGAAAACATAGCTCTAGTAAACTTTTTTGACAATTCAAGTCTGTGATTTTATCCTGCCAGTGTGCTATCGAGATAAATACCAAGATATTTCATCGAATCATCTGATCGTTTACCATTAATTTTAATCTTTAAGTTATTAGGTACATTAGGTTCGTGGCTTATGAAAAAAAATATTAGCTGGGTTTTGTTGCGATTAATTGAGATTCTTTTGGTTTTTATACCTAAAGTGTAAGTTAATTTTTAGTTCATGCTACTTTGCTGATATATGTTTAAATATTTTGTTTTTGCTTTTAATAAAGTCAATTACTTCGTGATTAATCCATGGTTTGTTTCTAGTTTTTATTTCTTTTTTAGGTAAGGAATATAATTATCTAAAAGTTCATTTATTTTAGTGAAAAACTTATTAAAAGGTTTATCTGTGTCATTTTTATTCATATTTATTGTGTTTTCCCAGTTAATCTAATTAAACTCATTTTAAAAATTGACAGGGTTAAATTTTCTGGAGTCTTATATTTTTACTTATTTTTGCATTATTTTTATTGCAAATTTTCGGAATTATAAAAAAAGATGGCAAATGATCAGAAATTCCCTCTTGTTAACTTTCCTGATTTAATATCTGGATTAAACTCGTTTATTAAAACACTATCGATCAGAGTATTTTCGATTTTGTTTATTTTAGTTGGAACAGTAATTGTGGCAAGCAGAAGATTTAAAAACGATAGTTTATAAAATTCAGAGCATTCAGTTTATGATTTTGGGTTAATCATATCATAGTTAAAGTCACCTGAAATGCACATTGTTTTTTTCCTTTCATTTTTTATTTTGTTTAATAGAGGTTTAAAATAAGCGTCACTGAATTCTTTGTCGTTAATTCAAGGGTGATTATAGATCACCCCTGCAATTAAGTTTTTATCCTTTATGTTTTACATTTCAATAAAAAAAACTCCAGTTCTGTGACCGATAACCATTCACAACACGATTTTTCCGCACTGCTCTAAAATCAACCCGTTTGTTAATAAACAGGTAAAAGACAAATTATAATAAAACAAATTTACTATTTACGGACTAGTTTTATTTCAAATAACTATGATATAACAGAACAATTTTGAACAAAAAAAATGAAAATATAAAGCACGTGAACATAGAAATTAACTCGTTTGTTTTAAAATTTTTGCAAAATAGAACTTCACTTAGAAAAATAAAAATAATGATAAAATTTTTTTTTAAATCAAAACAGGAACAGCAATAATAAAATGTAAAATATATAAGTTCGTACCTAAAATTCTTGAAGTAACGTGTAGTTTTTCTGATTGAAAATCTTTTAAAACATAAGTTTTGTCGATAAGGCTATGAAAGCGGAGATAATTTTCTTCTCCTTGAGTCTCTTTATTTCAAACAATGCTTCGTTTATCCGCTTTAAAAGTTCAGGTGAGAACGTCTGAGTAGTGTAGATTCCGTTTTTACCAATTTTGAAATGATCTCATGTAATTTGAGCGACGTTCCGATCGTAAATAAGGGAGTAAATCGATAGTTTTGTTTTTTTTTCTTTACTAGTTTTATTTCATTTCGGCTTCACATGATGGGCACGCTCAGCAAAGTTTACTTCATGTAGTTGTGGAATGTCTTTGCCAATGATAATCTTTTGTTTTTTTCTTGTATTTTCACAGCTTTCCATGTTGTTTCACTCTGTACCTTTAAAGATAATAGTCTTGTAATCTTGAATTTTTTTTCTACTTTAGGTTTCAGCTCGAAAACATCGTTCGTAACTTTTGATTATATTTTCTTCATTTTTTATAGCTATTTGGTTGGCTCAGTTTTCAGTTTTTACTATGTCGTGAATTTAGGACTCTTCAATAATGGTTAGAGAGAAATATTGTCATATAGGGTCTCACTTTAACCATGAAAGTTGTTGTAGCTGGTTCCACATCAAATTGTGCACCTAATATGAGCCATTAGTCCAAAAAAACACTCAAACCCATAAATTTATTCTTTTCATCCCTACAAAACCCGTATGGTAAAAACTTTTCAAAAACAAATTTTTATGAACACCAAGCCCCCTCTAAAAAGAGACCCCCTTAAATATGGACATACAGAAAAAGTTATCAAATGCATTAGACATTGCTTAGGGGTTATGATTCCAAATCACAAATTTTTTGCTTGAACTTCCACGATATAAAATAATTTTTCATCAAAAAAATACTTTTTGCCAAAAAAATATCAGGCTGTGTGCATTTCTGATAGGCAAAAAGCAACAGAATGCAAAAATGTTTTATAGTATCATTATCAAGTTATACTTTGGAAATTCTAAATTTCTTTGTATTATAAAACTTACACAAAACATTCCTTACTTTTCAGGCATCTGGAAGTTTAACCTCTTCAGTTTTTGATCATCTACACAATTCCTAATTTGTCCTAATCCTAATCTCAATAAAAATTTTATTCCGAAAAAACATAATATCTTTAGCCGTAATATAAAAAAGGTTATAAAGCTATTTTGACAGTTATAAAAAAAATTACCTGTACGGAAAACTAATAAGTGCCTAAGATGCTACGAGAAAATCATACCTTGAAAAACAATATTAACTTTATAGAAATTTACTTCTAACACTTAGGCAGCAAAGTAAAAAGAAATATTTTTCAAACTATTTCAGTGATAATTCAAAAAATCTAAAGAAAACATGATCATGGTCAGGAATACATAAGAATTTAAATTTCAAAAAATAGAGCGTATCCCACTTGTGTTTTTAATATTAACAAATATAGTATTTCTGACCTACAAGAAATATCTAAAACATTCAATTCCTTTTTTTACCTGAAATTATTCAATCAAAAATCCACTCTAATCATACAACCTTTTTATTTTTTATGGAAATATCTAAAATAATTAACAGCTCAAAAAATGGTAAAGCCGCAGGACCAAACTCTATACCAACATCTATTCTGAAACTTTTAGGTAATGACATCGCTGTCGATCTTTCTAAACTTTCTAAAATTTTAATATATCTTTTTCTACTGGAGTCTTCACTGACATTCTCAAAATATCGTCTGTAATCCCTATTCACAAAAAAGGATCTCAGTTGGAGTGTAAAAAGTATAGGCCAATATCACTCTTATCCAACATTAACAAATTAATTGAAAAGGTTATCTATTCCGTACCATTAAATTTTGATTACCTTAGTGAACTACAGTTTGGATTTCGTTTGAAACATTCTAACTTTCATGTCCTTGCTAGTATTAGAGAAAAAATTCGAGATGCCATTGATAATAGTTACTTTGCATGTGGAATATTTATTGACATACAAAAGACTTTTGATACTTTATATCATAAAACACTTATAAATAGATATAAATGATTTAACCAGGTCATAAAAAAACTCTAACTGTACATCACTTTGCAGATGACACCAATCTGTTATATATAAGTAAATCAACAAGAGACCTTTGTAAAAAAGATAGGCTTATGCTGTTTGTGTGATTGGTTAAATGATAACCGAATCTCTTTAAACACTGATAAAACAGAATATCTAATTTTTCATCACCCAATTAAAAAATATCAGTTAAACAAAAAACTAAAAATCAATGACAATCCACTTTATCAATCAAACTATATTAAATAATTTGGAGAATTTCTTGATAAGAAATTGCAGTGGAAATGTCAAACAGCAGAAGTCAATAGGACATTAAAGAGAACAAATAGCATGAATTCGAAAATTTGATACAACATTAGTGAAAAAAATATTCAGATCAATTTATTTTTTAGTATTCTCTTTTCATATAAATTATTGTTGTCAAATTTGGGGCCAAAAAGGAAATCCTAATATCTATAGTGTATACTCAATTCAAAGAATATCTCTTAGATTCATCAACTTTAAACCATTTCGTTCTAATAAAGAAAGATTTATTTGTTCGTTCAAAAATTTTTAAATTTCACGATCAAATTCTTGTAATGAATTTTTTGCTTGTCTTCGATTTTCTTAAGAAAGACTTACCTTCTACCTTCTTTCACTTCTTCTTGGAATCCTCTCAAATGTAAATATATTACACAAGAAGCACTCATTATCATAAGTTAAATGTTTATTCGTTTAAAACTTTCAGGTATAGTAAATTTTCTATTCTATTAAGTATCAGCACATCATTGATTGGAACATAACTGTTCCTTTAATTTTTGATATTACTAAAACAACTTACAAAAATATAACTAATACATTAGATTTAAATAGAAATCAATTCAAAAGAATTCAGATAAAATTTTTATTTTCTTCTTATGAATAACTTCTTCAAAAGATTACAACATATGCTGAGATTGACATCACGTCACGATATCGGGCTTTGTACAATATTTGCCTAATTTCAAGGTGATGGGTGGTTTTCCTTCTGATTTGTCTAATAAACGAATGACTCCACCATAGGCTGCAAATCTTTATCAGGTGAATATAATAAAAAATACAACTAATTTATCTTTTGTAAACTTGTATATGGTGGTTAAAAAGTTTTTACTTTTTGCTATCTTAATTTCCTGTGTGCGCTAGCTCAATAACTTAAAGTTTCAATCTGGCCTTATAGTAAGTTGTAAGTTGATACCACCATTTATATATAGATAACTCACAACAACCCTTTAAGATACCTATAGGGCTATAACATAAAATAGATAATTGTGATTCCTAAACATAACCTTTAATCTCTCTTCTTTAACCATAGCGATTCTATGTTGCTGTCTGTTAAAGAAAAGCTGTTCTTGTAAGTAAATGTCCAGAGCGTCTAATTTCAAGCCATTTCCGAATTATAATTGATTACTTTTTACCTGCAATAGACGTTTCGCCAATTTATACACTACTGATCTATTTTTCATGGTCATGAAAATTTGAACACGGCTATTTTTTTGGGTAAGGAATCCAATGGATCTAGTTAGAAACTCTCAAAAAAAAACAGAAATCTTGTATTTTTCATTATTGAATAAAATTTACAGAGCGGCACTCAAACAAAAATTGATGATGTCTGTCAAAATATTTCTTCTCATTATTTTTTTAATAAGTGATCTGAAATGGTATATGAAACAATATTAAAAGGAGTTGTGAAATGCTCTCTTTCTAATAAAAGAATTAAACTGTTTTAATACTTACAATTTTTTTATATATAATTTTTTTTTTCCTTCTAGATAATATATAAAATTACATTAAACACATACATTAAAATTAAAATTAAATTAACGGTTCTGACTTAGATTTGAATGTTGTCACCATTGCACATATCATTAAAATAAATGTATACAGTTGAAGTCATATACCCAAATTTAAAATCTATCAACTACTTTGTTGAAATCATCAATATTTATTTCATATATCCTAATGTATTAGTAGGAAAACCTATAACTTCAATCGTATTGTTTATTAGGACCCAACAACTGTCATCTCGTTCTAACCATGTAAATCTTTTAGATGGCCTTTATTTTTAAAGTTGTTTATATAACAATGTATCATATCGACAAACAAAAAAATCATTCATGTTGGGAAGCGTCGCATCAACGTTTATGACGTGTGCAGCTTTTGATAAATAGAAATTTTGTTCAAATTATTGCTCACTTGTTCGTTTATAAGAGGTTTCAGCGGTTGATATTGGAGTGTAATGGTAATAAAAATTTTTGCTTGATATAGTTTTACCCATATCGAATCTTTCTTTGATTTCTTGTCAAGTAGAAAGCATAGTGCGCTTTGATGTTTTATGAAAACTATTGAGTCAATTTTATGTACACAAAAGTCAAGCTTTGCATCAACAATTAGTATTTCTTCATACATTCATTCAACGGTCTCTGCAAGCTGGCTCAAGCTGCCTTTCGGCCCCACATTTTCCGTCTCATGGAGACTTGCAAAGGCTAATGGCAAAAAATATCCATTCGGCATTCACTTGATAATCTTCTTTGTTGTAGCACAAAAAAGTTTTTTCTTTTTTTTTTTTTTGGTAATTTTTTTATTGAGCAGTACATCCATCAGAGAAGTAACATATTTCATTAATACCAGGTAATTTTCTTTCAGCTGATATACAAAACACATATCATGTTCCATTCACTTATTGGATGAACGGCAAATTTTCCATTCATTCCATGGCAAACTTTTTTCCTTAATTTACTTTCGTGCCAAATCCAGTATGACACAGTTAATTGATCTAGAAAAAAAAAGTTGTTGTATTATTGCATTAACTTTGTTTTTGATTTAAAGCGTGGTAAACGACTTTTTTCTTTTTGTGTTTGATGAAAACATCAACAGCACTATTGCTCTTTATTGTGAACAAAGTCCAAAATCATATTCATTATAATAGTTAATGTTTCCTGCAAAACCTCATCTAACTTTAAAATTAGATTATTTCGCACGGAATTATCTAAATAGTTACAGATTTATTTCCAACGATTTTGCGGCATATTTTACATTTACTACCTTTTATTCAGGGCTGTAATGGAACATGCATTAAAGTATTTGGATCTAAGTTTTGTTTGTCAAAAAAAAATTATAGAATTTTCCAATACTTGGAAAAGAAAAAACCATTGAAAAAAAACCTCCCTATTTACCATCGGCGAATCCTGATTTGACGATTTCTTCTTCTGCTATAGTCAAAAATTTCTTCCTCTTATCGGAAAGAGACTCATTAACCCATTTCATATCTTTCTCACCAGCAGGTTTAGTTAAGCCAAGGTTTTCAACAGATTTCCTATTCAGTAAAAACCTTAAAAAGTAGAATATATTCCTTAAGGCTCTGTTCTTGAATAAGATTATGATCTTATTATTATGAAGTCTATGTTATACGACGATATGCTGCTGAATGTATACTTTATTGATACGCCAGTTGCGATCGTCTTTCTTCTCAGTTTGTTATTGATAGTTTTCCTATCAATCTCAAGCATGAACTTCCTTCCTTGGTCTTTGTTAGAATCTGTTGAGTAATACACTTCTTAAACTCTAATAGACAACTTAGTGAGTTTCTATTACGGTCTTTGTTTAATTTCTCTAATAATCAAATTGTTTATGTGAGATACTATTATAACTTTGTTGTTATGTAATATGTTGTTGTTGTATAATCTTGCTTTTCAAAAACTCTATATTGGTTTCAAGTTCAATATTTTTTTTCAACGTTTTCGTTTCTCCTAAAAATTTAGATTGTGTGGCTTCAGTTTAGTTGATAACTTGGAAATGGTCTCAATAAGTTTTCTAGGAGTGATTTTTGTGCTAATAATAAGAGGTCAAGTTTTCCTGTTTTTGCCATCATCATATTTTGTTTGCTGAGTATAAAAAAGTAGTTCAAGAGATCAGTACATATAAAAGTTCATGAAGTTATTCTACAAAGAAAAATTCATAATAAGATTACCTAGATAGTCCCAGATATTTTTGTTGTTTTTGAAAGTGTTTATATCGTTGAAGTTTACGCCACTTATCACATCTTAATTCTAATTCTACGATGATCCGTCGAAAGAATAAAAATATTGAAACAAATGATGTGGAAAATTTCATTTCCTCGCAACAGCAAAAGGCTCTAATACATGTTTTTAGGGCCAATTCCAATACAACCCATCTCTGGGGGAAAAGTCGCCAGTTGGTGGGGTATTAAAATCTATAGAAGACTTGTTTTCTCAATAGTAAATAGGGTTTATTACTTTATTCTGCACAGCACTTCTCAAAATAAAAATTTTCTTCTCAATCAAGGTTAGCAGGTTTACACTTCAGCAACCGTTCTCACCACACAGGTAGCAAACGAGCCATTTATCCTGAACAATCGCATTCTGAAGAAGCTTATTTGATGTCACATTGATGACTTTTTCTTTTCTGCTACATGTGTCACTACTGCTTCCAACTTGGTTGCTTCTTGAGTCATTGCTACCTACATGGTGGCTACATGGGCACATCCAGCTTGGCTCCAAAAGTTTTGGGACGAATAGTAACAGACCAGCTCATCAAAAACCATCAACCGGGTTGTTTTGCTGTAACTTTTCGCATAATTGCTTGAGAAGGTGTGGAAATACAGCTTTACTCACACTCTCCATTCTAGATTAGTGGAAAAGATCATTAAGATATTTGCACAGACACCCTTAAATAATCCAAAAACAGTTACATCGAAGTGGTTGCAGAGTGTGAATTGTGTGCAGTGGGCTACAGATGATGGTGGTATCTTCTGTCCTTGTTAGTGCCACAGTTTCCTAAGATATGACTCATTGCCGTCACAAAACAGAACAACTGTTTTTGTCTTAT
>JAUZNK010004143.1:0-10562 GCA_035046665.1 Euphysa ruthae | reverse complement strand
ATATATAAACTTTTTTACTAACGTTTTAATTTTGATTTTCCTTTAAATGTCATATTTTCACCTTGTGAAAAGATAATTTTTTTTTTCCATAATTACAATTTTGTTTTTGTTTCTTCTTTTAGTGTAAAACCAGCTTTATTTGATTTAATACTTGCAGCTGGCATTGCATCATATTTGAGCATTGTTTATTTGTTAGTTGAGGTAAGAATATCGTAATTTCAGGTAAATTTCTACTGACCGTGATAACGTCAAAACCTTTTTTGTGCCATTAAAATTCTACAAGAAGGAACAAAATTTGAAAATTTTGGCGAAATTCCTCCTGCCTCCAAATTTTTTGTCATTGTTTATATTATAAGGCCTAAGATTATGATAGAAGATTTCCTATAAAGAGATGAAGTGAAAACTCTATGGGGTGAAATTTTAAGGTACTCTGTTGCCAAGGTATTGATTTTTGTAAATTTCAAACAGCTAAGTTGTTATAGCGTATCTTGAAAATAAGCATCAATGGAATTAGACAGGCAAATTTCTTGAATAAAAAAACTCAAATATTTTTTTCACGCTAATTTGTATTGATTAAATAATCTAATAGTTCAAGAGGTATTTTCCGAAACGGGTTAGGCTTGTCTTTGTTTTGCTGTCACGTGACTTAGATTTACGGAAAATGAAAACTTTACAATTTTTTAAAATTTTGTTGCAAAAATTTTACTTGTTTTGTTACTTTAATAATAGATATATTTAGTTCATTTATACAATTTTTGAGCATTTTAATTCATTTGCGACATAGTTGTTGCAAGTTATGTGCAGGTACTTGCAAAATTCCTATATCAATAATAGACAATGTTGCAATATTGTGTAATATTATTTTGTGCATATTAAAATAGTTTCTTGTCACCAATACACCAAAATTTACATAAAAACCAAACAGGGATTTGTCGAGTTCAAAACTTTTAATCAAAATTCCTACTATTTGTCAAGCTACAAAACATAATATAAAATAAAATTGATACTTCAGCAGCTACTACTACTAAATGTGATACTCCGACTATAATATCCTCTTCATTTCCATTGCAAAATAAAGATTTAATTTTAATACCTTAGCCTTTATGCAAAACAAATAGAATTTCAAAGATCTCAAAAATTTCCTTGTTTAGTCTTGTGAATAATACAGATACATCATCATCAAATACAGATAGATCGTTAACATTTCAACTACTTTTCTTTTCACTGACACTTACGAGCTGTTTATATGGAGACGAGCTAACTCGGTTAACTTTTTCAGGTCTAAGGATTATTATCCTAAAGGTCTGAGACAAAAATTTCAATATTTGACCTGTAATACTCAGACTTGCATTACAAAATTGTAGTGGCTGGGATCTCCGTCAGGTGGGATAGATTTTTCTCATATAAATAGGCCAGCCCAGTTAAGCTTGATGCTTTTTTCACCAATACACTTGAGCAAAAAATATAAATTTTTAAATTCCTTTACGAAACGGCAGATTTTTTGCTCTCAAGAAAAGGAAAAAACAAAGCAAGTTGTTCCAGATATGTAGATATTTTTATTATTCAGAAGAAAAGCAAGTGCTGCACTAGTTTTTGTACAATATTAAAGTTTTGTAACTATATGAGGGGGACTAAAATAATTCGAAACCTTTATCTTGTGGGATTTGTACTAGCAGCAGCTTTTGAGGTAGCCTTGCATTCCACAACTTTTTATTAATTGATGAGCTTGCAAATAGTTTTACATCATGAACACTCCCAAGCCATATACACTCAACATCCATAAAATAAACGTGGTAGTCACAAACAGCTTGTACTTTTAGGGAATAGAACTGTTTGTAGCAATAGAAATCATGCCAGTTTTCTTTCAGGCAAAGTAAGGGGATGAGAGTACCATCAATGCATCCAAAAGCTTGCATAATTCCAAATTTGGCTTCAAATTTGACACTTTTTCTCTCATTTGCTGGTTATTTTTAGGCAGATGTAATTATTTAGGTCCAAAATGATTTATTATTACACCACAAAACTTCCATAAATACTGCTGATGTAGTACAAATTGCAAGTCCGAAAGTGTGAGCTGTCGTATTTCATGAGCCACAGTTCTTAAGTAGTATAAAGCTATGGCAATTTTTTTGTCGGCAGGGAGGGCTCTTTTGTTGAATGTGGGTTTGGAGAAATGTAGCGTTGATGGATTAATACAAGTTCAAGTAAAGAATTTTTGTCCAGTGTAAAAAATTTTTTCCTAAACTCTAAAGGGGTAATCTTAGTAGCTAAATTTTGCCACCATTAATCAGTGTGTCCAGATTTAAACCAACATCATCTTTTTTTTTTATGTTAATATTCCTTCTTGCCCTCCTTCTCATTCTCTGAATAACTCTTCTGTCAGTGAGTAATTGAGTAAATATAGCTTATTATTTTCTCTTTGGATTTATTCAATAAATTTAAAAACCCCATGAAGTTGCAGAAGTAAAGTTAATACACTTATCATATTCATTATGCTATATGTAACTAATCTAAAGTTTTGTGAAGCCTTTTTTAAAATGAAATTCACCGCGTATTTTGCACGTGATATAAAGAAACTATTTCCAACCCGGTTAATCGAGATGAAAAAATTTCATATAAAGGCGGGCTGAAAACTTTCCCGGCTAGGCAGACCAGCCCACCTAGCTGGGACAGCTTGCCTCCACATAAATAGTTCCTTAGTATTGCTGTAAAAATGTCTTAGTGTGTACTGAATTGACAAATTTAAATACTATTTATGATTTTGTATCTCAACAATCATACATTCGATTATACATTATGTGATCAAACATTTAAAGATTTATCTAATCAACGCAAGCCAAAAAAATTTAAATGTTCAATTGTGTTAATGCAGTATTTTTCGTACTTGAAACTGGAAAAGTAAAATGAAAATCATAATAGGATAGTTACTTTTTTCCATTCCATAAAGATTGTTTTGTTTCGAAGAAAATTTTATATTTAACATTCATGTTTTTCCTCTTCTTGTTGAATTAAATGCTGAAGGAATTAGATTTAAGTTTTCTAATAGCATCATATCCAAGATCACCATCAATGAAATTCAGAACTTGTTCTACTATATATTGTAGGCGGTCAAGTTTTTCTCTCAATTGTTAACCTATTTACTAGCTTGATCCAAATATCTCTTTTCGCCTCAACTTTTTTTAAAAGTAGGTAATGGAAATAATTTGAATGGCGGTGTAGATAAACATCTAGTTTCCTCTCGAATACACTTGTGAATAATACAAGTTTCATTTTTCCAACTTTTGAGCTCTTTTGAATGATTATTACACTTTGTAAAAACACAAAATAGTTAAGTAGCCATACATTCTCCTTTCTGGCCTCGTTGTTGTTCGTTTTTTTATATCGAAATTGTGGTGTCTCGGTGACACGAAACTATTTTAAAACGCACAAAATATTTTGCGACATTTTAATATCGTGTATTGCCCTCCTAAAAATTTCTTCCTAGTGAAATGTTTGTGATTTTTTGTTTTTCTATAGTAAAAATAAAACTTCAAAATCATATCCTAATATCTTCTTTTTCTTCTTTTTTACACCCTAAACTCAAATGATCTTGTCATTTTTGTCGCATTATGGCAGAATACGAAAAATACTTGGCGTATCTGTTCATTTAATTCCACATCACTTGTGACTGGTGGAACCAAATTCATAATTTAAGACGTTGTAAACAAGGTATATAACAATATTACGATTCTCAAAAATGATGGTGTCACGTGTCATTTGAGGCGTTAGTGACTTTTGAAGGAGTCGAGTAGGAAATACGTCTTTTATACATTTTATTAAGGTAAGAAGACTTTTACAATGATACCAAATATAACCACTACTAAATAATTTATATTTTATTTATTTATAGTTTATTTTTTTTTTTATTTTAAGACAGTTATCTCGTTACGTGACTGCATTGCAAAGCAGATTTTTTCTTTCTTGGAAAAGGAATTCCAATAAGATATTCTAAAATTTTGTAAATTTATTTAATTTAATTTTAGAATTTTTCTTCATTCACGCTTCTTTTACCTGTGGTGCAGAATCGAAGAAAAGTGTTATGATTTAAAGTTCTTTAACTTTTTTGAGTTTATAATATAGAGCTTTTTATACATTTTTATTACGTTTTTTGTTTGTACGAAAGTATGTGTAATTTTTTATTTAGTTAATTATAAGATCTTGTCTATTTTTTTCGAAAGATTCATTTCATGTGAATTTTATATTTATTTTTTAGCCTCTCGGAAATGTCAAAATTGTGAAATGTCTTGTGGAAAGCAATTTTGTTTTGTACTTCTGAAACTAGGGCTAAAGTTTAAAATTAATAAAGTTAACTGTTAAAATTTCTCCAATGCTTTTAGGTAGGTTGTTTAAAATAATGATTGTAAACTAAATTAAACCATCTTCGTAAAAAATTGTGTTTTAATGCCTTTAAAAAGTTTTAAATAAGAAGGTATCTATTATTTATCAATTACTTTGATTTTCAAACTCATAAGGGACGCCATAATCAGTATAGCTATTTGCCAAACCAGTTGGTCGAGTAAAGTTACGATTCGATTATTCTGAAGTTTAGGGTATAATGAAATCTTTTTACTAATATTTTCATTATCATAAAAATATTTCGAGCAATTATGTTTTAGAATTAAGCCTTAGATTCGTAGATTTTATTGGTTTGCCATATTTCCGGGAGTGAATAGCCACTAGAGCTTTTATTGCGAAAGCGGACTTTGATTTTCTCATAAGAATACTAATTGTGTTATCATGACTATTGAAATCATCCTGTAAATAGATCGGTTTGTCTTCCATATGGAAATACTCTAGCTCTCAATAAAAAATATCGTCTGAATTTCGATTCAAGTTACCTTTAATAATATTTGCAAAAAAAATTATTTAAGACAAGTTTGATCTAGTTAGATCTAATTAATTTTCTTATGTGGAAATCAAAAAAATATCTAATTTCGCAAAATATTCAAAATAAGAATCAAATGGCATATTAACAAGCTAGTTAAATATTAAGAGTCTTAAAATAAGTTGGAAATGGTTTTCTTAGAAAAACTGTTGGAGAAGCGTTTGCTTGGTGGTTTCCTTCAGGCTTTCCCAATTAAGTTGCGACATTCTCAAATAATTGCATTTCCGTAGAGTATGGAAGTCATCAAGGCTTTTAAACGTGTGGGGTTTGTAAGCAGGATAGACGCTTCCTTCATCACATTCATTAAGCATTTTGTCGAAAGCTTCATTGCTTAAGTTGCCCTGAAGTAAAGAGTTTTTTTTTTAATGCACTTTTTAGGTTATCCATTTTCGCGAATTAATTTTCGCGTATTTTGGCAACTGAGGCAATATATTTTTGCAAGCGTTGGTATTGGAGAATAAACTCCTTATCAGGCGCATTTTTTTTTTTTTCTTCCTTTAAAAAGGCATATATCTTTCTAGCTCAGCGACCTTAGTTTTATTAAAAGTATAAGTTGTCCCGATTTTATCGGAGAAATTACTGCATTGTCTGTTGATAGAAATATAAAACTATAAAAAATATGTGCTTACAGAAAACCAGCTTAAAATCTTTGAATTCATTTTCAGTAGAATAAATTAAATTCAAACAAATTAGTGGTATATTTTTTCTAGTAAATAAACCTTCATACGAAAAAATTCATCTGTCTTTATTTTTTGTATTACGTTATTTAGTTTAATCGCTTACATTGTATTCTCACCTTTGCTCCTGAACTTTATGGCTGGTATAATTTCAGTCACCTGTTCGGGCTTTGAACGAATTTTCAAAAAATCCTTAATTTTTTCGAAAATTTTTTTTTCTATGGCAGTCCCTGGGTTGTCACAAACCTCCCCAGAAAGTTTCAGACTCTTAGCTCTCCCCAGTACAGGGGATTAGTGTGGAACATACACAAAGTCTCTTAGTTTTCTATAGATAAAGATTATACATACATAAAGAAAAATATCAAAAGAAAGTTGGAAAAGCTACTTATACCACTAGCTGTCAGTAATTTTTAATCATAAGACATCACCCAATTTACTCAAAAATATAGGATTTGTATATTCGGCTTTTTTTTGGCTACTCAGAATTTTTTTCTCAGTAATCTGGCGAATTTAATTGTAGTAAATTTAGTTGTATGGAATTCTTGTCTGGAATTTGATACAATTTTACTAAGTGATTGATAAAATAAGTATAGGTACATACGTTTTGTAGTTTGTTTAGCAACGCACTTCTTAAAGTGGTCAATTTCCCAATATTTTGAAAAGTCTTTCTTCTGTTGTTGATAAGGATATTGCTGGTTGATTTAGCAGCTAGATTTATGTCGATATATCTACAATTACGATGTTTTGACAACTCTTGGCGTTCCGTTAAAGTTAGATTAGATTGTGGCTGTAAAATGGATGAAGCGACAGGGTTCGGTAATTCTTTTAGTTTCATTTTTGATACTGGTTTCAAATTTGATGATGGAACTTTCCTAAGCAAGTCCTTCCTTGACACAATGAAACTCTGCGGATCTTGGCATTGTAATTCTGAACTTTGTGAATTTGCTAATTCTGTTTTGACATTTTCTTGAACCGGTTTATGAATGATTTTATCCTTGGGACCCCACGTATTTCTCCGGTGTCGCAATTTTAAAAGTTTATCACCGGGTTGTGTCCAACTTTTTACACCAGCCACCGGTTTTTCAAGGGAATGAGAAGTTATTTGATCTTCTATAAGGTGATCGTAAAAATCATCATGATGGTAATGCGTGTACCCATGCTGCATATAAAAGGGGACTGTTTCGTGGGATTGATCGCTATGATTATTACATAGAAAGCTTGTAGAAGCACGTTTATCTTTTCCAAAACTCATGGAACTATTGTAGTTTGAAGCTAAAGTTTTATCCGTTTCGCTGTCTGTGAAATCAATTTCTTCTATGTTATTTTCATTTCCTTGTGTATTTAATTGCTGCCTATACATCAGTTTACGATTGCACTGATCTTCGTGACGTTTCTTTTCTTTTTCAAAATTGTCAAGTACTTTCAATAGTTCATTTTCTTTTTTCTTAAATGAAAGCGCTTGAGCTTGTGCACAACTTTCAAGTCCTTGTGACCATTTTCGGAACTTAAATTTCTCAGCTTTACTTTTTGCATAGCAGTTATGGAAATTCCCATCAGAAATAAGTCGGGTTTGTTTGAAAGATCGAATCTCTAAGGGCATCACGTAGCTTATAAGCTTAAAATGTAAGAAAAAATAATGCTTCTTGAGGAGAAATAAATTTTTACACCCATACCTGAAAGGAGAAACCAATGCAGTTAAAATAGTTAACTGTCTTTTTGATGACAATGTAATGCCACTAGTATAGGGTGACTTTTAATGCTTGATTGACCATAAACCTCTTCTATTCCGAGTTTTGTGTTATTAAATGTATGAATCTTTTGATCGTGCTGTAATTTTGTTTAGGTTTTTGTCCTTTGTCTAAACACCCCACTCGATAAATAATTCGAAAATATTACATGATCCTTAAAAATTTTATAATAAAAATATGACATTTCTATCAATGTGTTTTTGCTATTTGTGGAACTTAAGATTTTTTCAAAATAAATAAAATTCTTGAAAATTTATTATTTATGGAAATAATATGAAATTATTTAAAATTATAAAAGTTTAGAATTTTTTGACTGGTTAGGTCCACAAAAATAGCTTTTCAACCCTTAAAGAGTAACACGTGACACTTTAGAAAGTGGTAGAGGACTAAAACAATTCTTTTTTTTTTTTATTATTTTTAATGCAAAAAGTTACCTACTATTCTTAAATAAAAAAATACTAAATAAATAGAAAAAAATATTTTTATTTATAAATGTAAAGACAAACATAAAGTTGAATATACCAAGGGCATTGAATTTATATTTTTTACTGCTTATGGGAAATTTTGGTGTCATAACGGCGTAAAAGTCTCATAATATTTTGATCATGATTGTCTAAAAAGTCATTTTTTGCCTAAGTTGAACTGATCTAAGTAAGGATTTCCGTTAAAATTTGCAAATAAGGTTTTGAAGAAAATGTTTTACGTTATCATTTTGTACAAAAAAAAAGTTAAATTTTCCGTTTTCTTCTGCATTTGTCAATGTTTTAGATTCAATGGATTTCCAAGATTTTTTAAATGAAGGATTTGATTAAATTTCATTTTTATTTGATAAAAATAAGAAAACACGGTAATTTTAAATTTTCATACTGTAAGAAGGACTTTAAATTTATCCTAGAACCGTAAAACGGTTAAAAAAAAATTACAGATAGTAAAAGCCGTATTATATGATTTTAACGGAAATACTTACATAGTTCAGTTCAACTTAGGCAAAAGCTGATTTTTTAGTCTGTAATACAATATGAGACTTATACGCCGTTAAGTCGCCTTATTGATTAAAAATAAAAAAAATCACAAGCTGTTAAAAATATAGATACAATGCAATTGGTAAATTAAAAATTAGGTTTAATTTTGGTTAATAAACTTAGAAATCAAAAAAAAAATTTTTTTCACTGATGGATCAAAAAAATGAAATTGACAAGTACCCACTTGGGTTTGGCATCACTTTTGCCATTTTGGTCAAAAAAATTATATTTACGATAAGTAGGTAAGTCAGTATTTAAGTAAGAAAGTAAGCAAGAAAGTAAATAGTGTAATCAAAGTGTAATACAGTTGCCAGATCAGTAAAAAAACACTATTAAAATTTTCTAATTATTATTCAAAAATGCTATCAATCTCTACAAGTCATGTCATTAAACAGGACTTTAAGTAAGTAAGTAAATAAATAAGAAAGTAAGTAGGTAACTATGTAAGTATGTAAGAAAGTAAGTAAGTAAGTAAATAGGTAAGTAAGTAAGTACGTAAGTAAGTAAAAGAGTAGGTGAGTTGTGAATATGTGAATATAAGTGTAAGTGAGTAAGTAAGTACATGGATGAGTAAGTTAATGACTGAGTGAGTAAGTCAATGAGTGATTGTGTAAGTAAGTCAGTAAGTAAGCAAGTAGGTAAGTAATTAAGTAAATAAACAAAAAAGTAAGTAAGTTATTAAGTAAGCAAGTGAACAAGAAAGCAAGTTGGAAAGTGAGCAAGAAAGCAAGTAAGTAAATAGGAAAGTAGAGAAGTAAGCATGTAAAAAATTAAGCAAGTAAGAAATTAAACAAGTAAGCAACAAAGAATGTAAGCTAGTAAGCACGTAGGTAAGAAAGCAAGTAAGGATAAAAGTACGTAGGCAAGTAAACTGGTAAGCAAGTAAGCTTGCAAAAAGGTAAGCAAGTAAGTACGTATGTAGGTAAGTATGTAATTAAGAAAGTAAAAAAGTAAGTAAGTAAGAAATGAAATATCTATGTAAATAATTAAGAAAATAAGTAATTAAGTAGGTAAGTTAGTAAGTAATCAATTAATCAATTAATCAATTAATCAATTAACAAAGTACGCAAGTCAGCAATTAAACAATAAGCAAGTAAGCAAGCAATCAAGAAAGTCAGTAAGTGAGTTAGCAAGTGAAAGTGAAAGTGAAAAATGATAGTAAGTGAGTAATTGTAAAAGTTGGTTAGAGGGTATGTGAGTAAGTAAGTAAATGAGGAAGTATATTAATATTATAGTAAGTTATAAAGTAAGCAAATGAGCAAGTAAGAAAATAATCAAATAAGCAAGTAACTATACGAGAAAGTAAGTAAGTATTTAAGTAAGTAAGCAATTAAGTAAATATTTTAGTAAGTATTTAAGAAAGTAATCAAGAAAGCATATAAACAAGTAAAATCGTAAGTATATAAGTAAGTAAGCCTGTAATTAAGGAATTAAATAAGTAATTTAGTAAGTAACACAGTAAGCAAGAAGGCAAGTAATAAGGTAAGCAAGTAAATATACGACAAAGTAAGTAAGTAAATAAGAAGCATGTAAACAAGTAAGACAGAAAGCAAGTAAGTAAGTCTGTAATTAGGAAGTATGTAAGTACGTAAGGAAGAATGAAAGTACAAAAGAATGTGATAACGTAAGTAAGTAAGTATGTGACTAAGGAAGAAAGTGAACAACTAAATATGTATGTACGTAAGTAGGTAAATACGCAAATAAGTAAATCAGTAAGTGAGTAAGTATTTAAGTAAGTAATTAAGTAAGTAAATAAGTGTAGTAAGAAGCAAGTAATCAATGAAGCAGGTAATCAATTAAGCAAGCTAGCATGTAAGCAATTAAGCATCTAATCAAATAAGCAATTCATTATATAAAAATGTAATTAAAAAGTCAAGTAATTATGTAAGTAAGTAGGTAAGTATGAAAGTGAGTAGGTAAGTAACTATTTCAGTGAGAAAGTAGTTAAGCAAGTAATTACGTAAGTAAGTATGTAAGTAATTACTTATGTAAGTAAGTGTGTAAGTAAATAAGTAAGTAAATAAGTAAGTAAGTAAGTGAGTGAGTGTGTGAGTGAGTGAGTAAGTAAATAAGTAAGTAGGTAATTAAGTAAGTAAGTATATAAGTAAGTAAATAAGTAAATAGTAAGTAAGTAAGTAAGTAAGTAAGTAAGTAAGTAAGTAAGTAAGTAAGTAAGTAAGTAAGTAAGTAA
>JAUZNK010004142.1:0-26715 GCA_035046665.1 Euphysa ruthae | reverse complement strand
GTCCATGAAATCACTACTTTTTAGCTGAAATAACAAATGGAAAGAAAGCCGTTTGGTTTATTTTGTTTAAATACAGTTATGAGGGTGCGTGAATAAGGGAATTTCTATAAAGATTTGGTAGAAAATTAGATTTATTTTTTTATAAAGCTTCATCTGCAGCATTTTATGTTAAATTATTCTTTAAGAATAGATATTTGGTATTTTTTTCAAAACTTAAATAGAAATTTATTTGAAAATATGTCTTTTCCAAATGCAATTTGGCGTTGTGTTTAATAGAAAAGTTTTTTGGGTTAGTTGTTATCCATTCAGAGTAAAGTTAAGACTAGTACCGACTAGTGAGAGTTAAATAGAGTTAAGCTAACTCCAATTTCCTTAACTTCTTCTCACTCTATGCCTAAAATCACACTATGATCAAAGATTTCACGCTTTAAGTCGCTCATACCTAAATTTACCCACCTCCTATTGGTACTCTTCATATGTGGCTCTTTTTTCGTTGGCCAGATATTTTAAAATTGAAGCTTTAAAGTACAGATACATATTTTTGTTAAACTTAAGGATAATTGTTACTAGAAGAAGGCGTAGAAGATTAACTTTTCCTGATCATCTAAACAACCTGCGACGGGAACCGTGCTTCTGGATTTGAGAAATATTTATTGAAAGAGATGAATTTGGATGTTATGCTACCTTTTGTAAAACTGAGGGAAAATGACAAAGAGTCGTTTTTCAGGTAAAAAAGAAAAATTTAGTTTAATAAATTTATAAATTTTTTTGTGTAAGAGATATTACAGAACGTCGCCTGAGTGTTTTCATACCATACTAATGCTGGTTGAACCGTATATTACAAAACAAACAACAGAAATGCGAACACCAACCTCTGAAAAAGTTCATCTTGCCGTTAAAATGAGGTAGTTAGCTTCAGGCGAAAATCGCTTTCTTGGTCTTTTATAACTGGAAAAACATCAACTAAAATACCGGACATTTGTGCTGTAATTTGGAATGTATTGTCATAGTTGTATGTAAAAGCCCCAATAATGGAGAAGATTAGAATATATTTCATATGATTTTGAAGAATTATTGAATTTTCTTCACTGCTTGGGAGCTATAGATCGGAATCACATTGCTATTGAGTGCCTTAAAAAAACAGGAACACAATACTATAACTACAAGGGATATTCTAGTATTGTTCTTTTAGCGGTATGCGATGCAAAATACTGCTTTACCTTTGTTGATATCAAGCAATATGGTAGTGGAATCGACAGTGGAATCAAAAGTTAAATATCGCATTTGAACACATTACTTTAAATATTCCGGAAGAAAAACTAATTGCTGGAATTGAAGGAAATGTTACATATTTTTTATGAGGACACGAAATATTTCCATTAAAAACTTGCTTACAGCGTCCATATTTTGGACCTTTAGAAGAAGAAAAAATTATATATAAATATAGACATTTTCGGGCGAGAAGAACAATTGAAAACACATTTGGCATATTTTCAGCTAAGTGGAGAATATTCCGTAGGCCTATCAGAGCAGATGTTAAAGCGGTGGAATTAATTATGCTAGCCTCTATTTGTCTATCTAACATTCTTCAATTAACATCTTCATAGCATGCGTACCTATTGGTTTCATTGGTTCTAAAAGCGCTGATGGAACAATTAGAAAAAGAGATTGGCGCAACATTGTGAGTGAAAAAGCGGGATTTCCTAATTTACCTAATGATAAAGTCATGAAGCAAAAGAATTACAAATGCGTTTAAAAAACTATTCATATTTAAACTATGAGCAAGGAATGGTTGAATGGCAGCTGGAAAGAACAGCTGTGAAACGCAATAGGTCCCAAAAACACCCACCAGTACCTGATGTTCACAACACACAATTTGCTATACCACAAAACTATACTGTGGATATCTTGGGTTAGCAGTTGCTTATGATAATAGACGACCAGATCGCAATAATTTTGTTTGCAGGGAAACTCGGTAAAGTAGTCGGCTATATGTATGAATATATTCTTAAATAGGCAGTCAAAAACCAACTAGATCTGACAAGTCAGTCGGGTATTTTTCTGGTCTTGAAATTCTCAATTGGGAGAACTGTCTGTTGGGGAAGTATCCGTCAGGTATATGGCGGTCGAGAATAAGTCCTTGATGCATTAGTTTGGTAGGGAAAAAGTCAGTTGGGCATTTGTATAGCCAAGGAGCTGTCCATTGGCAATGTGTCGTAGGGTAAGTTATTTTTGGGGAAATGACTGTAGAGTATGTATCCTAATATCCCTGATACAGCAATTTCTGGGCAACTTGTAGAGTTTAAATTTATATTGCCTAACAAATATTTTCAAACTTGGAACAAGTCTTCTGTTGAGCTATTTCTTTTACAATATCCAGTGATGTAATGTAATAAAGCTAACAATATATTTTCAATAATTGATGCCTGTGTGTCACAATTTGCCAAACAAGTCAGTAATTTAGCTTTTATATAAAATACAAATCTAGGGTGATCTCGTGATTCTTCAAAACGAGGATGGTTGCCTTGTTCAATTTTTGCATCGAATGGGTTAAATTTTTTTTTCTAGTATTTTTTTTTTGTGGTGTGATCCATTTCGCCAAAATTAAATTCCTTTGTAAACAATAAGCATTATAAAGATGAAGAGCTACTCGGTTGACGAAGTATGTATAATATTCAGCTAAACATGCTCCTTCAAGATAAGGTTCATTTCAATATAGCGTTAAGATATTAACATCAAGAGTTGCCTGTGTACCTTTAGCATTTGACGAATGGGATTTGTTTGGAATCCAAGTTCTTTTATAATGTATAAGGATTTCTTCCTGACAACCAGCAAAATGCATTAACACAAACCCAGGGGGAATAGACATCGTTTTCTTGTGAGTCAAGTTTATTTGTTTCGAGCCATTTACACAATTAATCAGCTAGATTTTCAACATTTGGAGCCTCTTTTACTTCAACTGCATATTTTGAGCTAGAAACAACAGTATAACTATGAATTTCCCATCTACTTTTAGCAAATTTTACCTCCACCATACGCCACTGTATTGAAGTGTTCCTTTCATGACAGTTGCATTGTAGCTGATTGCTCTTGCATTAAAATACTCAGTGATAATATATAAGTTTTGAAGAAATATTTGGTGTCTGAAATTGAAGTAAACTTCTATTTTGCCTCTAACATTTTGTTTCGCATTGATCAGTCACTTTAGAGTAATACTTTGAAAGCAGCTGCAGCTACGGTTGGCAATGATACTCCGCACAACTCATTTTATCAAAACAGACTCGGGTATCGTAATGCTCTAATAAACGGGAATAAAGAATACTATCAAATTCTCGTTAAAGTTCTCTCCAATAGGATGAGTATTTTGCAAATAACCGCCCGCACTGATAATTTCATGTTAAAAACAATCATCACTGTTTTGTAAGCTTTCTTTAAGTTGCGCAACTGTCATATGTTGGTTAATAAGTTGTTGCACACCAAGTTTGCAGCAAATCAAATTTTAAAAATGGATATTTTGAGACACGATGATCATGTGTGAAATAAGTATGCTCAATAAAATCATCAAAATTTACATCAACTAAATTAGGAGCTGTTCTATCACTGCTTCCTTTAATTGTAGGCAAAGTAATAATAAAAAATCTTGGTGTCTTAAGATCGTTAAGTGGTTCAACCCATGTTTACACCTAGTCTGGAGAAGTATTTTGTATTGTATCAGAAGTATCATCACCCACAATTATTTTGAAAATTTTTTATAATTATTTGCTGTATCTTTTATATCAGAAAGGCATTCAATACCAGATGTTGCTGTTGTTTCATCTGATTCATTGCTATCAAATTGTGCTCGTTTTTGTGCTAGACTTTTATCATTTTTTGTCTTAGCATTTTTAGATCAGGTAACTGCTGGGTTCTAGAGGTAACTGATCAAGGCGATCTTTTTCGATACTCACAACTTTGTAATATTCATTAGGTAAATATTTAAAATACTTAAACTTTAATAGTTTTTTAATATGGTCCGGCACATTGTTTTAATATCTCCACTAGGAAATCTATAGCAAAGATCACACAATGACTTTGGTACTGTTTGGCAATCAACTGTATACACTTTAAGTGTTTGATTTGATACCTTATTTTTAAAACAACAAGTTCAATTTCTTCGGGTAACAAATGTATAGGAGATGCAATTTTCGCGGTAAATTTACTCAATGAACTTTTGATGCAAGCATTTCACATCGCAAGACATGTACATTCATTATAACGTTTATAAAAGATATTAATGCCATTTTAACTGTAGTTAAGTTTGTTAAAAGCGGCGGTATATCTTAAAAAATCATGTTGCTATAGCGAAAAATACCAGTTGATCGACCCATATTTTTATTTAAACTTTTAAAACCAGAAGATTTTTATGGCTTGATGTTGCCATATTGAGTAAGCTGTAAATGTTTATTGTGACAAATATCACATATACCTTCTTTCTAACAGAACTTGTTTTCTTTATTAATTTTTGTCTAAGATTCCTTTGTTTTAATTTGGTGTCGTCTAGACTGCCTCATACATATATTACACAAAAATCAAGACATGATCTTTCAATCCCTTCCTCTTTTGCATCAGTTACTACTGATATTTTTTGTTATATTTAATTACGCAATTATTATCTACGATTATTTTGTTGTAAAGTGGCCTCGTCTACACTGCCTTGTACACATGTTACGCTAAATGCAAGCCCTCGTTATTTAAGTTCTTCCTCTATTGCATCCGTTACTATATTTTGATTTTGTATTATTAAATTATGCAACTTTTGTAGACGAATCTTTTCTTGCAATTTGGCCTCGGTATCTTTAACTGTCTTTTTAAAATTAGTGATTTTAGATGAAATGGAAAAATTAAATTTATATTTGATCCTTATTAAAACTATTGAACTCTGAGGATCTGGTAACTTTCTGCAAATACCTTGACATGTGACAGTAAAATCAACATAAAAAAAACAACCGAAGATTAAAAATGATTTTTATTTTTGTTTTCTATGAGTTTGGGACAGGGAGATCGAGATTGGGAATAGTTCCAAAATCTACTAATAACGATATATGGATGTGTGCACGAGTTGAAATTTCTGATGTGTCGAAAATGTCAACATTCATAAAACTGCAGTTGCTAGTGTCAATATTTATGTGCGTTATGTTTTATCTTTTTCTTAGTCAAAAAGAAAATCCTCCCAAGACATTTTCTCATATTGATTTCGCAAACTTTTTTAATAAATTTGCTTATAATTTCGCACAGCTTGAGAAACATGAACTTGATCTATAACAAAAGCAAAAACGTCTACTCTTTACTGATTATATGAGTCATGGATATTACATCTAACAAGTGAAATACCTCAATTCTGTGCATTTCTTGAATGACCGCTCGATGCCAGAATTTACCATCACCTAACGTATGATTATCTATTTGTACATTTGTACGCTTGTCTTGTTAATCGGCGAGATAATATAATATGGTTTGAAGAAATTTTTAGCTGAGAAGAGCGCTTATTAGTTATTAAAAATGTAATATATTAATAGATATTTGATTTTTCTCTAATACCTTTCCTGAAGTCGCTAGTAGCTATTCCTGTCTATCTTATATCTTGTTTATCTTAGATTTGGCGTATCATGCAGCTACTATCTTCCTTGTGTTAAATATTATTCTCTACTGTTCAAATTTTTTTAATAAAGACATGAGAACTCGACAAAAAATTTGAAAAAATAGGCACGAATTTAGGTGCAAAAATAGGCATGAAAATATGAACGAATTTAGCCACAAATTTAGGCACAAACTCTCTGCGGAGTCAGCAAAAAAACCTCCTGATAATTAAATATATTGTGATAAAAATTTGAGTGAAATGATAGGTATATAGATAAGTATGAATGATGCAATAATAATGATTAGCAACTGTAATAAAAAACTTCCGGTGTTTATATCTCCCTATATTCATAAACAAGATTTTTTAAAGTTAAGATATTAGAAACATGAGAGAAAAAAAATGTGATAGGGTCCTTTTATTGCCTTAATATAGACATATTAATTTCTGTAATTTTTTATTTTTAGGAATATATTTCTTGACTCTAGTTATTTCAATATTTAATAGAATTTTAACTTTTAGAATGAATATTTTAAATAGTCTGCCAACAAGTCTGCAAATAATTGATTCACTAACATTAATTAGTTTACACAACTTTCTTATGTTAATATTATCTGGCGATATGGAGTCGAATCCAGACTCTGTACAAAAAGGTGCACAATATCTTTCGTAAGAACTCCAGTAAATATGGCTTCCACTCAGGTGTATGGGACTAAATTTCATTCATCTCAATGTTAACAGTATATTATTAAAAATTGAGGAAGATTGTAATATTGACACGAAGCCATCAATAATTAGAATGACAGAGTATAAGATTGACTGCTCTATAAATGACAGTGAAATTGAAACTTTTATTTACCAATTATTAAAGAAAGACAGAAATAGATTTGTTGGTGGAGTTGTTTGTCACATCAAAGACATATGATTCAATGATATATGACCTAAAAATGATATTGAAAATATGTTTATTGATGTTCTCCTGCCTCATACCAAATCATTTATTATGATTATATTTAAAAGTTTATCTGCTTTTAACAATTTTATGGAAAGAATGTAATTAGGATCCCATGACAAAGGTTTCTTTTTTCTGTGAACTGATATCTAAAAATTCAAATAGTCAAACTTTTTGTTGAAAAAGGGTTGAAGTGTTTGGTTGTTAGGTTACTTTCTATAGTGCACAACATAACATTTTAAAATATAGTTGTCGTGGCCAAACAAGCACAACACGTCATTTCATCGTATAAAAGAGATGGGAATTTCAACTTCTATTAAACGTTGTTATAGAGTTGATAAAAGAACGTTAATTTATTAATGCTTATTCTATTACAGTGATAAATTTTTCAGAATTTTAATTCTATGTAAAAATTTCTATATTCATTTTCGAACATCATATGAATCTACTAACTCTTATTTTTCCTATTCCTACTGTTTATTTATTATTTATTTTTATATTGATATTAGAGCTTTATATTGGCTTGGTCTTACTGCTGGTTCACAGAGTGTGAAGATATGTTTTGACCTTTTAAGAGTGTCATGGTGAGCTTTCCTTGTGGTAAGGCTGTAAGAAATAACTAAAAAGCTCTAAACCTACACATTTTGCGGGTACAGAAAATTGGCTGATGATCAGAAAGAGAAATTTCAAGTGATCCCTGCCGGGTGATCTTGTCAGAAGCGTTGGTATCCAATTTTAGGCGAATCTCTTTGATACCAAATATCAGTAAAATTATTGAAAGGACTGTAAGGAATAGATTTTATATTTTTTAAGAAAGTAAAAATCTAATCTATGTTCTCCTGTTTGGCTTTAGAAATCGTCACACTACAAACCATGCTCTTGACATGCTAAAAAAATTCAAGAAATTTTTGATAAAGGTGATTTTGCTTGCAGTGTATTTATTGAACTCCATAAAGCTTTTGGTACTGTCAGTCAAAAAATTCTTCTTAATAAACTTCCTAGGTACTGAGTAAGGTGTCTGAGTCATAAATTGTTTGATTTCAGTGAAAGACAACAATTCGTAGACGGCATTATTTCTCTGTGGGATTTTATATACCAACAAACAAAACCTAAGTTCTCTCATTTTAAATTATCTTCTGTTTATTTTATTTTATTTTAACTAATTTTATTTCTATTTTACCTACCATATTAAATATTATCATATTAAAGATCTGTTTTTACTGTCTTAAAAACTGTCTTAAAGGTCTTGGTGTTTTTGAAGAATGTGCATTATTTATGGGAACGATGTAAAGTTATTATTAAAAGATTATAATATTCAATCCAATTGAAGAAGTTTGTGTTTATAATAGATTATACCGTATATCTTATAAACACTTAAAGTATTATTTTTGTCATTTTTCGATATATACATTAAGTATAATTGAATAATTTCATAACTTAGTCTATAATCAGCACAAAGCCTTTCAAATTTTTGAACTTGAATATCCAGTTTTGAAAATTATAATTTAGACAAGGTCAGAAATCTTACAATTTTGAAAATTTATTTATGAGATTACTTGAAACATTATGTGAAAATTAAAGCAAAATTAATTTTTTTGGCTTAGAAGTTTATTGAATAACAGAATGGAAGTTAGTTTGCTGGCTTTATTTGATCTTTCAAAAATCTCATATTAAAAACTAATTTTCAAGAATGCTTTTTATGTAATGTCATGAGACAATATTATCATATCTATAACGAGGGGACTGAAATATCCACGTACGTTATGCTTTTAAAAATATCTTTTTTTACGTTTACTGCTTATATAAATTTTTCAGGTTACTATGTGAATTTTGTAACAAAAATATTCTATCCAGTAAGGCAAAGTTTTTAGCGTCTAAAAGTCATCAAAATTTATGTTTTTCATGATTTTTGGATAAAATATTTTGACATTTACACCCGTAAAAGGCCCATATTTTGCCTTAAAGAAAATTTCTCCAAAGAAATATATTGCTTTATGTAAGAAATTTATTTCAGCATCTACGTCTCGAATATCATGTCATTTGGAATTTTTTTAGGTTGAGTTCTGAACCAGTGTCTTAAAATTTATCCTTTGAATGTCTCTATTGAGGCTTGTTGTGCAAAATATATTTTTTCTTCTTAAAACAATTTTTAGCATCTATTTATAAAATTTAGTGTTATTTGGAATTTTTTTCGTTGTGTCATGACCCAATATGTCGAAATTTACTTCCTGAAAACCGCATAAATGTCTGCATTAAAGGTTGTTGTGTAATGAATTTGTATTTTTTTTTTTCATCTTAAAATAATTTTAGCACCTATTTTTTAAAGTTAATGTTATTTGGAATTTTTTTGGTTGTGCCGAATAGAAGGAAGGGGTAAGTTGGAAAATATCTGTATATGTAAAAGGCGGGGTGGGAGACGGTAAAAGCGGTGTATTTATACACGGGGTTCAAAAATAGGTAAAACAGGGTAAGGATTCAGATATATTTAAAACAAAATATATAAACTTCCAATAATAAAAGTTTTTTATAATTAAATCAAAAAATCTTCAATTAACTTTAAAAACAACATCTTTTTTAATCTGTAATATTATTTTTCCATGTCGTGCTTGACGTAGCAAAAATTGGTCCTAATTTAGGACCGAATTTTGTGTCAAAAATCTTGCTATAGAGAATTTTTCGCGCTGTTGCCAAATGACCTCCAGCATAAATAATATATATTTGTAGCTCAGAAAAAATAAACAAAATAAATTTTGAATGCAATAACTCTTCATAATATCAATTTCTTTATAAAATTAACATTTTATAGAATGAAATACATCTTTCATGAAATATGCTAATTCAGTAAGTGTCACTTTTTTTTCTTTTTGAAGGTTTGTTCTCATTTTAACACTTTTTTTCCACGTAATTTAGTGTGATTTAGCAGCAAGATAGAAAAGATTGTACTATTAAATATTTGTTTACACTTTTTACGAAAGTAATAAAGCAATAAAACAAATAAGTTTATTTGACCACAATGTGAAAAATTCTATATAGTAAGGAAGGTTTTTTTTGCTGACTCCTCAGATTTTTGAGCCTAAATTCGGTCCTAAATTCGGTCCTAAATTCGGGTTTATTTTTTGACATTTTGACTCGCCTTCCTATTTCTTTATTAATAATATGTGAACAGTCGAGAATAACTTAGTCGAGACAATAATCAATTTAGGTCTCTCTATCTTTAGCGATAATGTTTTGTGTCTGTTGTTGTGTTTTGTTCGCAAATAATATCTATGTAAGAGAGTTTTATAATGGCTGCTGAATATTAAAAAACTGCTCTGAACTCATTTCAGTGAAATAATATTATCATGGAGTAATCGAAAAAAGAATAACCAACAACACTTTTAGGAATTTAATAAAAGAATAAGGTAAGATATTTAACACTTTTGAACTACAATAAAAGCATACAATACTTGTGTGCCAACTATAATTAGTATAGTCTAAATCTTTATTTAAAAAAAGGGTAAAGCTTAGCTAGCTATAAGAAAGCGGATCTAAATCCTCTGTTAGTAATAATGAAACTAAGATATCTAGATAACCTCTAAAGGATTGTTATATTCTACTACATGTATTTATACTATAGTATTCAAAAATCATTGAAAATGTGCTAGTAATGGCAAACCATTAAAGTTTCTATTTCTTTTGCATTTTGGCGTAGTAGTAATAACATGTCATTAATGAAATATTGTTTTTAACTTTGTTAGCTATGTTTCCTAGCATCTTGGTTTATGAAGTAAAAATATCGGAAATGTGTGATTAGCTTGTCCACTAGTAATCTGTTTGTTTTCTTTTGTGTTTTACTTTTAAATATCATATATGGTGAGCAGAGACCTCCATAAACTATAAGATGGAGATAATGACTTAATAGCTGGTAATATAAAAAGGTACACAAACTAACCTTCACTGCTTTATCCCCTTTTGCCTTAACAATATATATTTATATATCACGTTTTTAAGCAAAGCGACAGTGCGCTTGAAACAAAAAGCTGCATTATTCCATTGATCATAATGCAGCTAGGGAAATTGGTCGAACCTGACTTTATTGAACGGACTCTACGGCGGATCAATCCCAAATATGTTTGTCGGGAAGTCTAGAAAATGAGATTTGTTTTCCTCTTTAGGAACGTTATCAGCCTTTCTTTCATTTTCAGGAGTCAGGGTGCTAGTTTCATTCCTCTTAAAATTCAAATCATCACATTTTTCCAAGTTCAGTTCTTGTTATTTTTCCTTTGCAGCTTCGATTTCTTTTGACCTGATAAAAAATACATTTTTAATCTACGTTTGTTACTCTCTGACGTCACCAGTGATAACTTTATAAAAGCATGCTATCTAATTGAGGTAAAATATTTATTTTCATGGTTTAAATATTGTGAATACAGAAAGTAAAGTGGATGATTGACAAAAACGTCAAAATTTGATGTAAAAAATGACCTAAATTATCATAATATTTGTAATATATCATCAGTACATGCATTCTATTTTGCATTTAAAATCCATTTTTGCCCTAATTTTTAACGTCCAATTTCATACCTAAACGAATTATACTTAAACGGAAACGATTTTACCATTATGAAATAATTAAAAATAATAAATAAATAAAATTATGCGTAGATGTTGTTACATAACGTGAAATATTCATAAATGCTTAGACGTTTGAAGATTATTCAATTAGATTTTTACGCATAATTAAAAAAAAAAAAAAATTCAAAATGAGACAAGAATATCGTTGTTAAAATAAAACATTTGTATCAAAAGTAAAAAATATTTACTTACTTTTCTACTCTTTTGAGCCATTTAAAAATAGCAGTTGTCTTCTATTTTTGGACATTGTCGTAATTTGTTTTGTTTATATGTTTTTCCTCACGTGCTTGCTCTCTTAGTAATAGTTCAATACTTTTAAAAACTATTCTTCACGTGTACAAATTGAACAGGAGTGTTTTTCTTTTATGATTTGAAAAAATATTCCATTACTTGGGATTTCTAGCACATATTCTCATACTTCTGAGTATGATTAAAATTTCTAGTACGTTTTCAGCAAAGCTTTTCTATTTAATATGTTTTTCAGTTTGTAACATTGTAAATGTGCTTATTTTGAGAATTAGCATGCTAGAAAATATATGGTATGACCGCAGAAGAATTTTTCACACCAAAAAAAAACGTTTTTGATAAATTTTTTAGGACCCGGATTGCCCAAATAAGTTCATGAGTTTACAGTTGTTTTAACTTCGGGGATGTCAGCTATATACTATATCTTGCTTCGCTATCTTTTACAGCATTTGTAAGTTTATTTAACAGGGATCTGACTTTTCCTGGTTTTTTTATTCGGATTTCCGGTTTTTAACCAATATCTCAAAATTAATTTCTTAGAATCGCATAAAAACGCTATAAAAATATCAGATGGGGTTTGAGGCAAGTTATATCCGATTATATTTATTACAAACAGTCGTTTTTTTAGCTTATATAGATCTTGAAGATGAATTTTCTGGAAATTTGAAACGTCTTCAGTCACACGCCTTATTTAAACCAATAAATTTCTAGAACCCCAAGTTCGTCAAGAAGGATTTTAAAAACATCGATAGTGCTCGACCTGTCATACTGTTTAATTAAAATTTAGTTTTCTAATTATAATGTCTCTACATGGTAATGAATTAAAATTTATCCATTTTCACTTTTAACGTTTAGAAAGAGGAGAAAGCGAAAGGCTTTACCTTTCAAAAGTTTAAGGATTTTTGTGAGTTATAATTCCTCGAGGTGCGTTCTGTTCGATCAGGGAATACAAGTTGCGTGTTGAATCAGAGAGGAAGAGGTGGTATACGCGAATAGAAGATAAAGAAATGAAGGCAGAAGAAAGAAGAATAGGAAAAAGAAAAAGATGAACAATATTGTGTTCGTTAGCTCCACAAGAAGTGGGAAGCTGTACATCCACAAAAAACGATATCACCAAAAATTTGTTAGTACAGTTATACATTTAAATCTTATAACTTCAACTTTATAGTTTCTCGTGTTCCTGGCTGCTTATTTTGTATCTTTGTCATTTTATTTCTTTTTATTTTCTTCCTCTGTTTCTTTATCTTAATTTTGTTTTTGCCACTTCACTCCCCTCTGACTTACTCAATATTTGACAACCAACACATTTAAATTTGTTATTCTAAATGATTGCTTGAAAAATATATTTACATTATAATAAATAGCATTACTGGGCCTGAAAAAAGTATTTTCGTTTGAATTTGGACAACTTAAAATGTATTGTTTTAAATATTAAAATCAATGGAATTTAAAATGGTCGTCCATATGGATGGCACTTATTTCAGGGTCTGTATTGATGACGGACGAAAATGGAAATATTGTGTTATATACCTAAAATTTCTTTTAGTTTAAGCTCTGAAATTTAATTTTTATATATTATGTTATATCGTTGTATTTTTAACTTTTGTCTAAATAGTGCTATACAATTGTATATTGACCAATAATAAGGCGTTAAAAAGTTAACCAATCGCAAAAGTTTGCATATCTACTTTAATTCACAAGACATTCAAAAGTTGTATCTTTGTCTAAGTTACTTATGTTTGATGAGCCTAAAAAGTACATATACTGGTAGTTTAATATAATTATAACGAATATTTTTTAATGATCGTCGACTAATAAGTATAATTACTCAGTGATTTTGTATATTTTAACAAGATATTGTTATTGCAGTTTTTAACTTTGGCTTGCCAACAAGCTTGCCATGCTTTCACAAAAATTTATATATTGATTGATACAAGAAGTGAATTTTTATACGTCTTGAAAAATTTGACTTTCTGTAGATGATTTATCATAAAACCAACGCGGCTCTCCTTATTGGATGGAATAATCCTTCATTGAACAGGTGAGTATTTTATCACAATATAGGTCTTAACCTTATCTCTCCTTAATTTTATCTTCTTTAGGATATTAATTATCCTCATTTTCCTGTTATTTCCTTTTATAGCTTAAGGAATTTACATTGACAGTTATAATATTGAAACAAACTCGGATTGAAATAATACACTAAATCTTTTAGAAATCTTCTGCTTCAAAGATAGATTGATTACTCGATTTTCAGATATGATTTCTTACTCAGTGACTTACTTGCTCCTTATATCATTAGTTAGTTCCTAGCACGTGACCCCCTTCTGTTGTTTTGAAACACGCTTTTCATATAATACTTTGAATTTAAGTCTTACTGTTTACTGAATCCGTTGAAATGTTTTTTTTATTTTTTTAAACTTTAATTAGGGAGAAAACGATTTCAATTTTGAAAATTTTTACTTTCTCTGTTGTCATTTAGTGAAATTTGTGGATCTGTGGCGTATTGGTCTTAGGAGCGTAACTACGGAGACCGTAGTAAAAAATTATGTGTTCCGAGCCCACTTGATTACTGTGTAAACGGTGACACCACCATCTAATTTCGGGCAACATATAGTAAAAACACCTATTTATTGATTATTTATTGGGAAAGCAAGTTGTTGGAGCTTATTTGGCAGTAGCGCAAATAATTCTCTATAGTAAGGAAGTTTTTGCTGTCTCCGTATGTAAGTTAAAGTAAAACGGTGCATTATTTTAAAATGAAATATAATTTTAATTTTTGTATTTTTACTTGAAAATATATATATAGATATATATTTAGGTTATAACTAAAAAAAAATTATTTCATTTTATTGTATATTAATCATGTCGCTTAAATAAAATTGTTGTTTGTTGAATTCTGTTGCAGTTTTTTTATATGATAAATTACATATGCCTTTTTTAACTTTGTTTTGCCAACAAGTTTGCCTTGTTTTCGCAAACTCGAATCTTAATCATAAATGTAAACACAAACTAATCAATCAAGATTGATAGAAATTTTTTTTGCTCGTACAAATTAATTATACACACAATTATTAGCAGATGATATAAATTAAATTATAAAATAAATTATAATTACTTGAATATGCAAACGTTTTTTTCCTGTACACCGAAAAGAAATGGGGTGTGGGTGGAGGGGGTGGCGTGGTAAAAATCATTTTTTCCCAACCTGACAAAGAAAAAAGGTCATAGTTACGTCCGCTAAATATTTTACAACCCACCCTTTGCATCTTATGAAAGAAAATATTACACGACTTTACACGAAATTTTCGCTTCTTTATCTAGTTTGCTGCTGTTGTCCTACGACATTTTTGTAAGTTGAAAAAAAAAGTGAATAAAACCCCAAGTTGTAGTTTCACCCCACAAAATTCTGTGCAAACTTTATATAGGACGTAATGAATTTGGGTGAATAGATATTTGGAACAACATTTAAATAGGACATTGGTTTATTTCCCCATGTTACATTGTTGCTAGTTTGCTTGGATTATTTAATATAATAACATTAATAATATCACTTTTCCCGATTATAATTAGGCTCGCAAATATTTGAGTTAGTTTACAATTTGCACCCATATTTTTTTCCATGGGCAAGATTGAAGCGGTAAAAGCTATGAATAGATTTCTTATTTGACTTTAATACGAGTATAAAGTCTCGGTAACTTCGGCCACATTTTAATTTAAGCTTTCGTAAAGCCTTCGCGACATTACCTTCATAGCGATAATCATACTTCGAGCTACCGTAAGTACCGTAGCATGTTCCAGCCCAAAATTCTGCCCATCCTTCATTGAACGCAAATCCGTGATTTGTTTTTTTGCTGCACTTATGATGTTGCATATACTTGTGTTTAACGACGTCACTAAGAAAATGAACGAGGCTTCCATCATATGTATGTCGGATGGTGTGTGCAAACTCATGAAGGGCTGTTCTGTAGGTTAATTTTGATGGACTGTATTTGTTTGGAATACGCACCTATGTAAATATATGAAAATATTTGTGTTAATAAAATTTACCAAGTTTTTGTATGTAGTTGTTAAATTTATATTCTAGCGATAAAATGTTGAACGAATATAAACTTATAGCGATAGAATTCTTGCATATCTTTCAATTTTTATAAGTGATTATTTTTACAAAATTAAGCTTTTACAGATATTTGTAAGTTGATTTCTTCACCGAAATTAGTTAATTAAACTAATTAATTTCTTGATAATGCTAAAATCTTGGCTGTATTGTTCAGGAGTAATAAAGTGTTGTTTTTGAAATAACTACTCTGCATCGATTCTAATAAGATGTAATATTCACTAACGTTTTCAAATGCCAATCTATTATCGATGTTATTCTAAAACTGATCCTGAAATTCTCTATTTTTAAAAGTTTGCTCTAAGAGTTTTAAAATTAATGTTGTTTTTGGATTATTTATTATTTATTATTATTTTTTTTAAATAAATTATTTCTCATAACGGGGGAGATCATCGAAAGTCACAAATATTAAGGTGGCTCACCTACAAAACATATTTTTTTAAAAATCTTTACATTGATTTCTCAATTTAAACAGGTTGCTTATTACTAAAGCATATAAAAAATATTAATAATAATAATATAAAAATATAAATATAAATAAAAAATATTTCTTTTTTCTTAAAAAAATTAATTATGCGAATAATTAAACGCATAATTTAAACAAAAGTATAGCAATTTTCTGCGGAAAATAATTTGTATTTTTCCAAAAGTTATAAAATTTAATACACCAACTAATAATAATATAATGCAGACCCCCTAACGAAAGCTTTATAATCGGAGAAAAATTAAGCAAGTTATATATCCAGCATAAAGAAAAGACCAAACAAAATAAAACTGCTCATGAAATGTAAACATTGATTCAGTCAGCTTTTTGAAAATTAAGGGACTTGCTAAATAACAATATTTAACGTAGAAAATCCAGTTGTAATATTTATTAATTTTATTAGTAAAACTTTTTTTTACAGAATCTAAGCAATCAAAACCTCCCAATTTGATAAGTTGTTTCTTCTGTTTCATTGTTTTTATCATTCCACTTTTTAATATGGTTCTCATCTCCTCTGGCGGAAATTTATTTCCATGTTATCTCTGAGTTTCTGAGCAAAACTCATTGCGTAATGCAAGGCTAGCTCAAATTGGTCGGGTTGTTTGGTTGAGCGAATTTCGTAGACGCAAATGGGCGTTCTAAGTACTCCAAGACCCGCCACGTGGGCCTATCTGGAAATATTGTCTCGGCAATTTGTTGGTTCCCCACGTTAAATATAACATTCTCTCTCTCTCTCTCGTCTCCGTTTTATGGATAAAATTGATTTTCTTGTAAGAGAGCCTATTTGTCTAACTCATTTTCACTAGTGGTAGATAGTTGAATTTTACCTAATGTTAGGCTAATATTTTCCATAACATGAAAAATACAACTTGGACCTTCATTAAAAAGTACAGCTACAGAAGACACACCTATTTCCAAGGTTTTTTTGGTGACATACATCGTCTTCGGGCATTTATTCCATACAAGATTGCTCAATGATTCGTTCACATCTTGTATTTTTCCATGCAAACATTTAGATAATATCCACCCGTTAAGCAGTTAGAAAGAATTTCAATTTTTGTCTCATTTCTTATGATGACAGGCAAGTTAAGTTTATGTTTAGACTCTTTAGTTTTGTTCCAATAGAAGCACTAAAAATAGTCAGACCGAGAGGGTAACATATGTCGTTGTCTAGGAAAATAAATGTTTGAACAATCTAATAGGATGGTACTCAAATTTTTTCTTCATTTGATAAATATTATCACTATTCTACCCTATAGCATTACCGTAACAATTTCGTAAATATTTTATGGCAGAGTCGGTAAATGTTCCCTTCCCGAATAAAATAGTTTTGCGGTCCGAGGGAAGTTCTTTATGCAATTTTCTTAAATTTGCTCCGGTGCGCTTCCGTCTATGACGGATACAATCTCCTCTTTTAAGGTCAAGACCAGGATAGGGATCAGATTTAACAACAGTGGAATAGGAAGATCAATCTCCGTCACCAGTGAATGTTTTATATTGCGTCCTTCTCTTCTCGATAGTCTGTTGAAAATTATTAAGCGTTCCAAATGATTCCATTAAAGAAGCAGAATCATTAAAACTGATATAACATTCATAACTATAACTGACAGTGTTTTTTTCTCTTTTTCCAAAACATACAGGCTTTACATCCCTTTGTTTTTTGGTGTTTTAAGCAAAATTCGAAATAAAAAAAAGGATGCATTGTCTCAGTATATTGCAAAGTGAGATTTCTTCGTAATTAAAATTACAAAGGCTGTTCGTAAATTACATTTGCTATAAATGTTTTTCTGAAAGAAGACTAATTTTTAAATACTTGATAAGTGATATCTTGGTCATGTAGTTATCAACTAGAATGAAGATCTTATACTTCACTGAAAATTGGATGATTTTGTGTTCATCCATCATTATCATGTATCTAATGGCAACATTACAAAATTAATGTTACCGTTAAACTCCTAAAGCATTTAATACTTCTTAGAAAATAATTTATAATTGACCAGTCAAAATTAAATTTATGTGTGCATGGATATTTATATTTAATTCTTATTGGTCGTCGTTGTTGACAGATAATTATTGCTGAAATTTAAGGAAATGTTAAATATCATTTTTAAGCTTATTTTGGAATTTATTTATGAAAACATACAAAAACAGATTTTGAATCAAATTTAATGCTATATTTTTTTTATTAGACGCCATCCATTAAAAAAACCAAATTAGAATTGAAAAAAAAGAAAATAAAAACGAATCAAAGAATAAGAAGCCGGCACTAAAATGCTTTGTAGACTTATAGAAAATGCATATACTTTTTCAAAAATTAGGATATTCTTAAAGAATTAGAAAAACCAAATAAGGCGACATAACACTTGCTTTTCATTTTAGCTTTCGATTTTAAATGAAATAATTACGTTGTATTTTGGTAAAGAATATTGTAATTTACCTGCGAGGTTAAAGCGTAGGGAGTGCCACCATGAAGTATTATGCCAGTTTTGACTCTGAGCTTGCTGTATGGTAACTTCAAATTTGTCCGTGAACGGTAATTTTTCAATGCCTTATAAAATTCTAAATAGGATTTGCAATGGATAGAGGAAAAATGTAACGTGCCAAAGTTGATGTTCTTTGAATACTTTTTCGTTGGTGAGTGTCCTTTTCGATTAACACCTACCCAATTTTCTACTTCCATGTGTCCATAACCTCCGGAATATGCATACTCTACCCGAATGTAAGGGTCAGGTTTACCTCTCAGACCGTCTCTTCCTTTACCGGTCAATTCAAAACAACCATCTCGACCTGCTTTTCCTGTCTTCATTTTTTGGTCAATGAATAAATCTTTATCCATTAAACGAACCAATACGTATGACATAGGTTGTCCGTAACATCTTATGCAACCTTTGGCTGTTACTTGCCAATTTTTAACCAAACCAGCATAACTTAGACCAATAACAGATACTGTAAATATAACAGAAATCAATTTCATCTTTTAGCTCTTCAAACGTAACGTTTGCAATACAAATATTGTAGTTAAAATCAGATTTTATATCATTTTTCAATCAGTGGGCATGTTTCAAAAGTTCCAATATATTTGATTTGTTGTAGTTGGTATAACATTGCTTATACTATTTATTGTGTTTTCTACAAAATTACAGCGTCATACTTATCGTGATTGAAGTATTTTTAGGAAAAGGTTTAGTAATTTTTATTGCTGAGTAATTAACAACAGCACAGCGCAAATTAACTAATTAATTTCATTTTAATAATTTTTTTCATTATTTATAAAATTAAAAATAAATTAAAAATAAATTAAAGCAACATTTATAAAATATATCATCAATATTTAAAATATATCATCAATATTTGCTTCCAGCCATCCAAAATTTAACCAAAAATAAAAATTCTTAACTATTTGTAATGAAATCAATACATTTGAACAATTAAAATGAAAAGTGGGGAAAGGTTCGTTAAAGCTTCTTTGGAGATAAATGGGGATTCTAAATACTACAGATAAAAATAAATGGAAATGTAGCATGCCAGTTGCGTATATTAAGCACCAAAATCTGGCATAAGGAAAGTCTTTCATGTGCTTGTACCTTAAGCCATAATATATCTTTAAGCGTTGATAAAAAATGAATAAACAAATGTTGGGTAAGGAACGACAATTTTATAGAAATACAATGTAGGTTGATTTTGGCATAAATCCAGATATTTTCTTTTCAAATCAAAAGTAATTATTCTTTGGGAATAAAGCAATATGATTTATCTTTTGAGAAGAATGGCAGATAAATTGGACACTTATCAAACTAGAAACTCATAGCAATATTTGACAATAGTTATTTTTGAAGACTGACAACATTTGTTAAGTTTAATTTTTTTTCGTTGGATTTTTGAATTGTGAATTTTAATATTTAGATATTTTTAAACTTCTTTAGATGTGTTCAAGTCATTATTAACACAAACTCTTTTCTTTAACACTTAGAAAATTTTCCTGGAATCCAAATACATTTAGATTCCCCGTTCTTGAACCAATTCACACTATATAAACCATTACACATTAGGGAATAGTAGCTACTATAAATGAGAAGAAAGGACAATAGATAGAGCTTACAAAGAGGTACAAATATACCACGTTGCACCAAATATAGATAAATTATAAAAATATTTTCCTCTGAAGTATAATAAATCTTACAAAGTAAATAATTTGAATATTTAACAATTAAAAACAATATATTCATATTTAGGACAATATTGGCATATATAATTATTGAGAATTTTTGAAATTTATTATCATATTTGATAATTTTTCCTTTGTAAGAAACAAAAATTTCGTTTGGTAAAATTTGTATTTGATTTAAATTTTTAATTGATTTAAATTAATTCCAAGCCTGAAAAAATTTCATATGAACAGGCTTGCACTAATTAAATAAAGCCAACAAATGAATTCATTTATTTTATGCCATTCTTAAAGTTTGGTACGACTATAATTGCATAGTAGTAAAAAGAAATTCTTCAGAAAATTCTCGCAAATATATGGCAAATTCACGAGAACAGTTATAGCAGTATGGAAAAACATAATACATTTTTCTGTATTTCCGATCATTTCTGCAAAATATACACCGAGATTTTCTCAGACTATCGCAGAAACTTTTCAAAACAAACAAATTTTGAGTAAACTTAAAGTTATAATTATATTCGTTTTTTTCAGCAAATTTAATAAATCTCAAAAATATCTGAAAAGCTTGAACTAGTGTCACGAAATCTAGATGATTTTTAATTGTATAGCTTTTTGCATTAAAAACTTTTTTAAGTGTTTGCAGGTTAACTTTGGCAAGTCATTAGCTTATTAACTTATTTGTTTCTGTCACACTTTACCATACAGACAAGATGCTGCAGTAGACAGCCAAGTCAAGCATAAAGAATGACTTATTTTAAGTGAATAAAAGAAAAGAATTCCAAAAATTTTCTCTTCAAGACCTCATTTTTCTAAAAGAAAAGGGTGGATATGATTAGAAAATGGGACTGGTGTACTGATTTAAACTATTTTGCTCGATATTTCAAGAAATTACTAACAAGTCGTATACACAGAGAGCAAGGACTTGGATGTGAAAACAAAACACTCAAGCGTTGTGGCTACTAAATAAATCTGTAGGGTTACAACTTACTACTAACAACCGATAAAGTTAGGATAATTACATATCTGTTTGGTAATTTTCTCCAAAACTTATGTCAACAAAAGTTTATTTAAGTTGTCTATAAATTTTTTTTTAGTAAGTTTGCTAGTTGGTTGGTTTATACCACCATATTTTTGTTTTATAATGATCTTATGTCTCCTTAAATAAAATATCAAAAAAATAAATACAAATCAATTCGTTTGTATCATAGGAGGAATCGGGCCCTCTACTACTGGTTTGTGAACCAGTGCTCTAGCGACTAAACTAAAATCACCGATATCGTTATTTTAATTAGAATATTTATCAAACAATTCTTGATTGGTACACAAAATAACCAAAAGCAAATTTTTATTTATTTTTTACATGCATATTTTTACATTTTATAAGAAATTGTCATACCTTCGTTTATCAATCAGTTCTTCTAATGGCTTTACTTTTTAAATTCTTATCAGCTACCAGATTGTTTACGTGTTAGGTTTCAAAATTCCGCGAAAACTAAACAACAAGTTAAAGAAACTCAAGGCCTTAAAATTTTAAGCCAAAATTTATTTTAACTGCCGAGGAAACTAAGTTTGAAAAAAACTTGCTTGAAGTTCTCGTGATGCTAAAATACCTAGGCATGAATTTATGAAGCCATTTTCTCCTTCTAGTTTTTCATTTAAAGACTTTGGTAAGTCAATCTTTTTATTTATATTTTAAAGACTATTTTCAAGAGGAACTTTTTCAGAGGTCGCATTTTTTCAGCAAGTATTTCTTCGGGAGGATTTTTTTCTGAAGGTGCATGTTTTCAAGAGTAATTCTCCAGGGGGATTAGTTTCCATGATTGGTTTTCATAGAATAAGAAAATAGGTATAAAGATTTTTTTGATTTGTTTTAAGGAATTCCAGTGGATCTGTTTTGCTTATAAGTTTTTTTGTAAACGCCGATGTTCTTTTCACACAATTATCTTAAAAAATTTTTTATTTAACTTTATCTTTTTATCTTAAATAAGATCCACATTTCCTAGCAACAAATCTTTATTTGACATTTTTATAAACATACGACGACTTTGTTTGAAATTATATAATAAATTCTGTCTAACAGCATTTTTGAACAAAATTTGGAGAAATACTCTATATTATATTGATACTGACATGTCCGTGTTTCTTTCATAAGATTTTGTATTCCTTCAAAAGAAACATTTTTATTCTTCTTTTCCTAATTTCAATCAACATCAGAAAGAATGGGTAGCATTATCACCAGCTTCAATGGAAACATTTACTTTTTACTTATTTTCTCCTCAAAACATTTTTTTGAGTAGATAAATTTTTTATTATAAAGGAAAGATATATTCTAAGATAAAATTATTTTTGAACGATTAAATGTTTTTAAACGATTGAAAGTTTTTGAACGATAAACGTTTTTTGAACAATAAAACGTTTTTGGACAGTAAATGAAGGGTAAGTTTTTTTTTCCAAATTCTTCAGTAATAATTTCTAATAATTTCTTCAGTAACAATTATAACTTTATAAAGTTATGTTACAGATATTTTAACTTTATAGAAATTTCACTTGTGAGAAAAACTTTTTATTGGTAGATACGAAAAATATACGAAAAAAAAATTAGATAAGAAAAATTTTCCACAGCTGCAATTAATATAAATGAATCACTTTTAAAATAACCCAATATAGGGAGAAGTTATATCAATATAAAGGCTTGAAAAAGCAGGCCAAGCTTGTTGGCAAGCCAAAGTTACAAACAGTGTATGGTAATTGAGGATAGCAGAAAACTGTAACAGAATTCAACAAATAACAAATTTTCTTACGCTATCAGTGATTGATATACAGTATGATCTCCAATTAACGCAAATTCTAAAAGGCTAAAATTTCTAATTAGCGGACAGATTTCTTTTCCACGGATGAATTCATATTGAACTCTCATAGAAAATTTCCTAATTAATGGACACTCAAATTAGCGAACATTAATTTTTGCACGAACTGGCATTTTCAGCCTTTTTTTCTCTCCAATTAACGGAAGAGGACAAAAAATAACAAAATATCAGTTATTCAAATGCTCTTTTTTTTTAAGCATTTAGCAGTTTCACATATAAACTCAATTTAAGCCATTTCACCAATGTTTCTTCATCAAACAGGGGTATATAAAGGGGATTCCAGACCATGGCCACCCCCACGATTTACTCTTTTTCCAACTACTTCGAATTCGATTGCAGTATTTGGCATCGTTAGGAACATTGAGCAGCATTTTGAGAAGTTTTCTGGTACATTTCCAACAATAGATTCATTCTTCCATTTATCTTTACGTATTATGGCAACTGCGTATTTGTCCACTTCATTCGATGAGTCACGTTTACAATTCAAGATCTCCCTTATCAAAGGCCTGTAGATATTCACGTAAACATTGTATACTCTAGCGAAAGAATTGTATTCATACCTTCCAAATCTTTCTCAATAAAAATCGGAATATCACTTTCATACTTTTCTATGGTAATTATGTTTATGTTGTCAGTGTTGTTGTAGAATTCTTGTTTCGAACACTAAAGGCAGACTTTGCCACTTCGATTTTTTTTTGCAGATTTGATTTTTTTTTCCTTTTGGAATTGGAATCTTCGAAATGTTTTGAATCGATTTTGATTTATCATGTCAGTCGAGAAGTGCAACCCACATTTATCAAATGGCTTCCATCAGCTCAAAAAAGCAAAAAACGAGAAGCTGGAAAACTTAATAAAAAATATCTGACATTGTATGAGAAGGTAAAATTATTGGATGAAGCGAAGAAAAGAAAATTAAGTTGCAGGACAATTACTGAAAATTTTAACATTGGAAAGATTCTAGCTGCTAATTTCATGAAAAAGGAATTAAAACTCACATAGAAAATGAAAATGTTTCAAACACAGCCTTTGCATATTCTATTCATGGATTCGATGTCGCTAACTTTTTCCGGTTATTATTGACAAAGGATTGGTGATTCCTTTATTAGAAGAAAAACCACATTTCTGCCAACTCCCATCAACAGAGACGCCAACATCAACAAATTTATAGCTTTACCACAGATTTCTACAGCATCTGCTATTGTTTCTTCTGCAACAAGCTTTGCAGCTTGAGATAACTTGGTTAGAATTTTGTCACAATTGTTCCTGGTCATAGGCTTTGGAGTATTCATGAGCGTTGTAAACTTTTCCAATCTAGCGTGAACTTAGTTGAGTGTTATCATTGAGTACCCAAATCTATTATTATTTATATCAAAAAAGTTGTCAGCAGTTTTTGTTCTTTTAAAATATAAATTATAATCAAAATTACACATTATCAACAGATGTGATGTCATACCTTTTATTATCATCAATATTTCAGGGCCGAAAAATTCATTTTTGAAGTAAGGGGAGGATGGGTGGTGTTGGGGGGCAAATAATGTAGTGACTAAGGAGGCCCCACCACGGGCCGGAAAATTTTTTGAAATTTAAGACCTTCTGTTAGGTTAAAACGCTATCTAAATTCCTGAATTTTGTAATATTAAAGACGAGAAAATGTTACCGTTTTCGAGAAAAAAAGCTAATTTCGTGTTTGTCATTACAAAGAAATTTCTTTTAAAAGTATAACGTTAAAAATATATACAATGTTATAGTAAGCTTAAATTGAACAACAACAACAATAACGAAAAGTTATAACTTTCCAAAGTAATTGAGTCTGTCTTTCCTAGTCGTCACAAATTCTTTGCAAACTTCGTTGACATTAACTTGGTCAGTCAATCCTTTGTGAATATTCAATATGGCCAAAGCGTTAAATCGTTGTCTTTTCATTGTTGACCGTAACCATGATTTGAGCAGCCTTGCGGTGGAAAATGTTCACTCTGATGTGCATGACTTTGCTGAATTAACCAAAAGGAGTTTGATAACATACATTAGATTTGGCATTAGGCCACGATCAGTTTTAGAAAGTTTCTTTGAAAATATCTCTAAAACACTCAGGTTTTGTTTGAATTGTTGCACGAAGAACGTTACTTTCAATTTTGATAGCTTTGAGGTTGATCTTATCACCGTATAGTTCTTGAATACACTTTTCCAGCTCGTTATTGTTATTAGACTGACTAATATTATTCAGCAGGCAAAATTTAATGTTAGTAAAGGGGTAACTCGGCTGAGTCAATCTTTCTTTCACAGAGTTTATCATTACATCTAGTACTTCATAGTAGATGAATCCGTAATTTTCCTTTGGATTCGTTGGGTGATGCGGTTCGCTGCTTTTGGAAGGCCCATCCGCACGAAAGTATTCAGTCATCCTTTTGTAGTTGGGCTCTTAAGTTTTCTTGACAAAACTGGGTTTCAACAAAATAAAACTGCGATGATTTTTTAACAACTGATTCAAAAAAAATATCAGTAGGCCCCTTATTCCTCATACTTTTCAAAAGTTTTGATTGTTTTCATTGCGGTAAATTTTCCATCTATTGCAGAAAAATTCTCACTTTGTAAGGATTTAGAGAGGTTGTCAGTCAAGGAGTATATAGTGTGTGCTAAATTTATGCCATAAAAAAATGAAATTTCGTCATTTGATATCGGCAGCCAATAACTCTGGATCGAATTTCACTGTTCAAATTTTCCTCCAAAGACAAATCCTAAAGTTCAAATAGTGGTTTATAGTTGGAATAATCTTTTTCATAGAAGTTCATAGAAGTTGCTCTAACTGTATAGCGGGTTGTACAAAACTTGAAAAGTGACTCGATACCTTCATAGAGATCATCATCTGCGTGTTCGATTTCTACATTTTGTTTGATTTCTCCTAATAGTTGCTCCCTTTTAGGAAAATACTTTACTAATATTATTATCTCACCAGCTGTTGCCATAACATCTCCAAGAATGCGAGATGATTTGGTTATGTCTTTCACGGAAATGCTAAGTGTGTGACGCAGAAAATGACTTACAACGGCTTTTGGCAGGAGTTACCTTATTTGAGTCGCGACACCACTTTTCTCACCCAACATATTGCTTCCACCGTCATATGTTTGTCCACGCAAGTCAGATAAAGGCAAGTTAAATCTAACGAGTGCATCTTTTAATGCGGATACGATAGTGTCACTTCGTATATTTGATATTTCATAATAACCGAGAAAATCCCCATTTGGATTCAAATCTTCATCTACCCATCGTACACAAAATGATAGTTGCTGCAGGTTCGAAATGTCGGTATACTCGTCACACATGGTAGCAAATATTTACACTGTTATTGACATCATAAAGCTTTTTTCTCAATACTTGCTAGGCTATTATATTTAGAAGTTTGTCGTGAAAATGGTTATGCGTATACTTTTTGGTACCACTCTGTGAGTAATTCTTTTCTTTACCCTCGGATATTCTTTAGCGAATAAAGGGAGAAACTGAGTAAAATTACTGTCGAATTCAGTATCACCACGAATAACAATTCTTTGACGAGCTGATGTTTGTAGACAATCTACAATCATTGTCAAATATTGCCGCTCTCTCTCTCTCTTTTCCTTGCAGTTCAGTAATGATCATTCCTTTTGGATCCTTACAATTTG